>CAJQZN010039214.1:0-51223 GCA_907164685.1 Colias eurytheme | reverse complement strand
CTTATTCACCAAGGCAGTGAAGGCTGGAAGATCCTAGCCACACATAACAAGCTATTACCCCTCTGGGCGTCTCTGGTCCTCATTGTAATTTTGCTGGTCATGGCATCTCTATTCTCTGGTTTGAATCTTGGTCTGATGGCGTTGGATAGGACAGAGCTACGGATCATCGCGAATACAGGGACAGAAACGGAGAGGAAGTACGCTAGGGCTATCATGCCGGTGCGATCTCATGGAAACTATTTGCTATGTACCATTTTGTTGAGTAACGTGGCTGTTAACAGCACGTTTACGGTTATTCTGGATGATTTAACGTCTGGGTTGTACGCTGTGATTGGTTCGACGTTGGCTATAGTGTTTATTGCGGAAATCACGCCGCAAGCGATCTGTGCAAGGCACGGTTTGCTGATCGGTGCTAAGAGTATTTGGATTATGAAGGTTAGTACTATTTTCTTGGGGTATTTAGGAATGTTGGGTTTTTACTATATTATAAAGATTCTTTTTGCAATATTTGTGCAGGTTATATAATTTAGATAATACCTTTATGGGGCACAAAGATACAAATTTAAATTCAAAGTAGGTATATTTATTTGCCAGAATGTAGTTACAAAAATACAGATGTGTTGGTTACAATATTAAGTGGCTAATACATTCTACCCAATGGTTGGGTGTGCAAATATTAAAACAGAAAATAAATTAATCTAATTAATTAAATGTACACAATTAAATTTCCACTGTTACAGTAAAAATAAATAGTTATACAAAACAAGAACGCACACTGATGCCAAATAGTCCGTTGAATGAGTCCCTCCAAGGGGGGTCTAGAGTGCGTGAGTTAGTAACGTAAGATATTTCTTCGGAAACATGTCAAGAGTCCCTAGGTAATAAACATACTAAAACCCCGGGCCACTAGGAGGAGCCCCGGAGTGGGGGGAGGGGGGAAATGGGTCCATTTTTTCATTTTTCGCTTAAATCTCAAAAACGGTACATGTTAGAGAAAAACTTTCAAGTAAAAGTTGAAAGGCCATAAAATTATCTACAAGTTGTACTAAATCATTTTTTCCTATATCCTACCGTTTCTGAGTTATACGCAGTAAAACATGATTTTGGCTCAAACAATTTCCACATCAATCGATCAAAAAATATTTCTTTCTTCCAAAAAACTCAAATGTGCAACTTGTGACCGGTACTGATAGATTGCTCTTAATTAGGTCTATAATTGGTAAAATAAACACATTCCTCCATGAAAGCCTTTAGGAGGAATCGATTGTCAAAATATTATATTAGGGTAGTTTGAGTTACTGAACTTGATCTTTTTATTTTTTTCTTCCAAAAAACTCAAAAGTGCAACTTGTGACCGGTACAGATAGATTGCTCATAATTAGGTCTATCATTGATAAAAATACCAGATTCCACCATGGAGGCGTTTATGGGGAATTTGAGTTTCGTAATTACCCTAATAAAATTCAATTCCCCGTAAACGCCTCCGTGGTGGAATCTGGTATTTTTATCAATGATAGACCCAATTATGAGCAATCTATCTGCACCGGTCCCGAGTTGCACTTTTGAGTTTTTTGGAAGAAAAAAATAAAAAGATCAAGTTCAGTAACTCAAACTACCCTAATATAATATTTTGACAATCGATTCCTCCTAAAGGCTTTCATGGAGGAATGTGTTTATTTTACCAATTATAGACCTAATTAAGAGCAATCTATCAGAACCGGTCACAAGTTGCACATTTGAGTTTTTTGGAAGAAAGAAATATTTTTTGATCGATTGATGTGGAAATTGTTTGAGCCAAAATCATGTTTTACTGCGTATAACTCAGAAACGGTAGGATATAGGAAAAAATGATTAAGGTACAACTTGTAGATAATTTTATGACCTTTCAACTTTTCCTTGAAAGTTTTTCTCTAACATGTACCGTTTTTGAGATTTAAGCGAAAAATGAAAAAATGGACCCATTTCCCCCCACCCCCCACTCCGGGGCTCCTCCTAGTGGCCCGGGGTTTTAGTATGTTTATTACCTAGGGACTCTTGACATGTTTCCGAAGAAACATCTTACGTTACTAACTCACGCACTCTAGAACTTTTTATTCAATGGACTAAAAATGGTCAACACATTTGAATATCGTGAAGATAAAGTCTGTAGTACACTGGTATTGCCGATTTAATTGATCTAGCTATATAACAGTCAATATTGTTATTTTGTATGGATGTTTTTGTTTATTAATCTTTACTGGGAATCAAAAGGATGACATCTCGGTCCTAGGTCAAGTGCTAATAAATTAATTAATAAGTTTATTATTTATACTATCATTACTTCAATATGAATAAACATAAAAATCCTTGGCAAATAATAGGTTCTGATAAACCTTATTTCTTTAATTCTTCTTTTTCTTCATTACTAGCTGTGCTCCGCGGTTTCACCCGCATTGCTCCGCTCCTATTGGTCTTATCGTGATGATATATATAGCCTATAGCCTTCCTCAATAAATAGGCTATCTAACACCGAAATTATTTTTCAAATCGGACCAGTAGTTCCTGAGATTAGCGCGTTCAAACAAACAAACTCGTCAGCTTTATAATATTAGTATAGATATATCACTATCTATTGTAGGAACAATACATTACTTACTTATGCTTTCTGCTTTTCTGATTACCATTACCTACTCAAACTCAAACTCATACATTCATTTATTCAATTTTTTTTAAACCATTTATTGATAGAAAAATAAACATACACTAAGAATACAGAAGAAACACCACATAAATCGACACGATTTGATCGTGGTGCACATGCATTCTAGACGCCAAACAAATACTAGACAGATTAATATAAATTTTGCTGCATTACATTTGAAAATTACATTTACATTATGAAATTACATTGAAAAATACATTAAGATGGCAAGTAAATTATACAACAGAAAAAATATGACGTACAATAGGGTACTTGTGGAAAAAATTATTTGCCTACCTACGGCCAGCACCTACTGTGCTGGCCGAGTCTTTATAAACGTGATATATAGTATGATTTTAATTGACGGTTAACATTTTTACAGTTTATACTACTATTTAGTAGCACTTTCGAATCGTCATTACATAAGTATTTTTAACATTTACCACCGATTCGGAAAGCAGTATCTATGGAGAAGAATCGGCAAGAATAACCTAACCTAACATTTCATATTTTATTTTCCTTTGAATATATGTATAAAAATACCTATTTATTTGTCAGATCGTCATGGGTATATGTGCTCCACTCGCCTGGCCGACCAGCAAGTTACTGGACTACTTCCTAGGAGAGGAGATCGGTACACATTATAACAGAGAGAGGCTAAAGGAATTGGTCAAGGTATGTCGAAGTTTTATGTATGGAATATAAATACATAGGGGATGAAAAAATAATAGTTAAAAAAAAACTAAAAAACACGCTTTTCATAGAAAACCGAACTAAAAAATAGAAAATTTTATCAAATTAGTGTATTGTCATCGGTCCTCAATAAATCTACAAAGTTTGAACGAAATCTGGCCGTTTAAAGTGGTTCAAAATCGCGCCCAAAGAAGTCGGTTACAAACATACAGGTGAAGCTAATATAAAGCGTGTAAAAAATTGGCATAAATAGCTCAGGGTAACGACTATATTGAGTGAACTGAATTTTTCGGAATTGATCAAGTAGGCCGTTTTTATGTCTAACTACATGTAACAAACTTCTCTTTAATGACATTGGTGATAGGATCTAGAATTTGTTTGCGTGAGAGTTTTATAAGCATCCCATTAAATTCGGTTTAGCAGTTCCACAGATGTCACAAGTTTCATTCAGAGACTTAACTATCGTGGTGTATTATAATATTTGTAATAGAGAGTCAATCATATAAGTAAGAAGGTGACATTGAGATTTGGCGACGTTTATTTTAAGATTTCTGGAAACTGCGCAAGGGCAGACGGCACTCGCGAATCTGCGGTTAAATTATATTTTTATAACCTGGCTGTGATGGCCCCGATTTTGTTTAGATTCAAGGCGAAAGATTTTAGAATTAAATGTAAAATAAATATATGATGGTTTTGATATGGTCCAAGGAGACTGGAAGGTAGACAGACAATATTTGCGGAAAGAATATATTTTTGAGGTTCTGGAAATAGATCTATATTAAGAATGGAAAAAAATTGATCGCGGCGCGAGATTCGAACTCGCGTCTTTTGGCCTTAACGGGGCGACGAGTGTGCAGGCTTGACCTCTCGGTCAAGAGTGCACCCTTGATCCAGCCAGATTGATATTAATAAAATAATTAAACATGTTTGAATCTCAATAACATACGCAAAGATAAACGGTTGATTGGTAAAAAGGAGAAGAGAATCCAAACATTTTAGTTAATTTAACATTTAAATAGCGTGGTAGATTACGTAAACACTTTATGTTTTTTAACCTTATCTGGTGGTCGAAATGTCAAGAAATATTCAATTCTGAAAATCGACTCGATTTTTAAATTCGGTTATGAAATTCGGGACAGGAACTTCTTTATGGTCTATTCTTTTCTATTTATTTTACATAATTCTCATTTATAAAACGTAAACGCAGTGTTTTAAAACACAAAAGTAAGGTGCCAGTAAAAATGTATAAAATTTTTATAACATACAAAAAAGTAGTTTCTTTTACGCACGGCAGGGGCGCTTTTCAAATTCTCTTTCGATGACGATTGACGGTACGAATACTTAGACGATAGTTTTTTTTTTGTTCGCGCTTCTGGAGTGGTTTCTGTTGCATATATTTATTTATTTTATAATATTACTAGCTGTGCCCCGCGGTTTCACCCTTGTGGCTCCGCTCCTGTTGGTCTTAGCGTGATGATATATAGCCTATAAGCCTTCCTCGAAAAATGGGCTATCTAACACCGAAAGAATTTTTCAAATCGGACCAGTAGTTCCTGAGATTAGTAGTAGTAGTTATTAAACAAACAAACTATTCAACATAGAATATTAGTATACATTTGAATGCTTTAAAACTAAATATAAATCAAATGTCACCAGGTAACAAACCACGTGAACGATCTCGACAAAGAGGAAGTCAACATCATCTCTGGAGCGCTCGACCTTCGCAAGAAAACCGTCAAAGATGTGATGACCAAACTCAAGGACTGCTTCATGCTGCCCATCAATACTGTGCTGGATTTCGAGACCATGACCGAGATTGTTAAGTCTGGTGAGTTTGGAATACAATTCAAGGAAGATTTTGTAACACACACACACACACACACACGCACACATACGCACGAGCGCACACACACTCACAACGCGCACATACAAAGAAAAACGCACACACACGCGCGCTTTCACCATACGCACAGACAGAAATAGGTACGTAAAACAACGCGTAAGAAAATATTAAAACGCATACATGGATAAAAGATAGTCGATTATTGAAACACACACATTCCGCACACATAGACCGCGAACACAACACACATCACACATACAGACAGATACAAGGACGCAAAACAAACCAAACATCTAAAATTGGTTCGTAAATTATTATCTATACTTCTAATTGATAAGGGTGTCCTGGACAACGTTTTTCAGGTCAGCTTTTGTGCGCATGCGTAAGTTTATTTTTGTAACACTCGGAATAGATCAATTGTTATGATTTTGGAATTCATTTGCTAAACGTGTGTACTTTGTTCAATGCCGTATTATTAGGAGGGGGGGGGGGGGTTATATATTCGAATTATTTACCTTTAGGCTAAGTAATTAGTAATTAAAACTTGATTATAAGCTTACACATATAAATTGTCTTTATACTTAATTGAAATTAAGCTACCCACTTGTGACATTTGACATTTACAATTATTAGGTAATCGATAAGTTGTGAAAAACAAATATGCTAGGTATTATTGCAATTTATTTTTACCAAGAGTCATTCTTACAAATAAAGACGAATCTAACGCCTTCGAGCTAAAAATCTTCCAAGCCTTTGTATTCTTTTAGAATACCACACATAGCTTCTAATAATAATAATCTTTCAAGAACAAATCCATAAACTACAGTGTACCAAAGATATATATGTGAGAGAATTACAATAGAGTAGTTGTTATGTGGTAGGTACCTTCCTATTACAATGTACTCTATGCTGTACAACATAATGTCGATAATTAATTGATATGAAATGCATGGGGTTACGGGCCATGCTATGGTTTATATTCCTTGATAGTCTCGGTACTACCATCGACCGCGCAAGGTGTGCGCACTGAGTCATTATTTAATATTATTTCACATATCTACCTAATTATAATTAATTATGGAGTGTTATTTAAATTCTCCGACATATACATACATATACATACATGACACAAATCATAACCCTCCTTTGCCTTTGCAATCGGGTAAAGAACTGCGAAAACATAGCTTGTCACAATAATGTTTACTCACGGTATATCAAATGTGTTTACTAAGAAATATTCCCTTGTTTGCATTAGATAGGGTTGGTATACGCATGTGTACGGACGGTCAATAAATGGGCTCGTCTGTCTATATGGGTTATGATGTTGCTAACCGATGTAGGGCATATATAGACGATGTAACAAAGGTTACGTGAATTGATGTTCATTTAATATTTGGGTCTATTTAAAAATAAGGATGTTTCTTGAACATTTAGATATACTGAAAATCTGTCTATATGGGTTATAAATTATAATTACATAATTATTTATACATATAATAGATATAGGGCATATATAGACGATGTAACAAAGGTTACGTGAATATTCATTTAATATTTGGGTCTTTGTTTTTTAAATAATGAATTTTTGTTGAAAATTAAGATATACATAACAGCTTTTGGATATAGAATACTGTATGTAGGGTACTTCCATATCCTGGTATAGTATGCGCAATTATTGACACTGTTTCACCACATTTTTTGTGGATGCTTTCCATTAGTCCCTTAAATCTAGTTCTCATATCAGACTGATGACGTATGCTAACTAAGTTCAAAGACTGACATTTGACCAATATGGTTAAATCCGTTCAACAGTTTTTATTCAATTCTTAAATTTTTTCACTAGATATGAATTAGAATCTGAATTATAAGTTCTGACCATTCTCCCGCATACTCCCGCATCCTAGATGCAAATACACCGTCTTTCAAAAATTTTGTAACCCATTTTCCACCTGATCTCCCTAAGTTAAATATCCCATATATAAAATTTTACCATATAATATTACGCCGGAACGCACCCTCTGCTATAAGTTCCAATCATGTTCCAATACATAACTTGTCTCTCCCTCCTGGCTACTCGCGTATCCCAGTATATAATATGTATACTGATAGAATGATCTCTGACAATATTTTCTGAATTTCGACGAAGTTTCCATATGTATCTTAGGTCATCTGTGTAGGTCATAATATGTTTGATTTCCTATCTTTAACTTAGCTGGAATATCTAGTTATATTTTCGAGTTCCTAACTTGTTTTCTCTCCAGGCTACTCCCGTATCCCAGTATACGAGGGCCACCGCGGGAACATAGTGACGGTCCTGTTCATAAAGGACCTCGCGTTCGTGGACCCGGACGACAACACGCCGCTGCGCACGCTCTGCCAGTACTATCAGAACCCGTGCAACTTTGTGTTCGAGGATGTTACTTTGGATGTCATGTTGAAGCAGTTTAAGGAAGGTGAGTGACACATAAATTAATAATAAAATAGTTTATTTCCTTTATGATTTTACAGATTACGGAGTAATAAGTTTGAGAAAGAAGACAGTTGTTTGTGAAAGATCTCTTTCGTGCTGTGTGGAAAAAAATGTCAATATGATTTCATGCATTTAATAGCGGTTCGCCCCGGCTTCGCCCGTGGTACATGTTAACGTTTTCTCTCCATAAGAACCATCCTCGTACTTCAAGGAGTATATAAAAAAATAATTATCGAAATCGGTTCAGCCGTTCTCGAGTTATGCGCTTAGCAACACATTTTGCGATTCATTTTTATATATAAGAAGACTAGCTTTCCGCCCGCGGCTTCGCCCGCGTTTTCAGAGAAAACCCCGCATAGTTCCCTTTCCCGTGGAATTTCCGGGATAAAACCTATCCTATCTCTCAAGTTGGATCGAACTGCACATGGTGTGCGAATTTTATTATAATCGGTTAAGTGGTTTAGGAGTCTATTGAGGACAAACATTGTGACACGAGATTTATATATATTAAGACATAAAGATTAAGATAAGATAATCAGCTTCGATCCGTGATTCAAGTGCCAATTATCTTAATTCTTTATTATCTTGTCGCTTATTAAATAAATTTATCGCTAAGCTAGTGACACATTAATTAAACGCTTCGGCATGTCGTGATTATAAAATTTCAATTATTTACGGTATTTTCATTTTAAAATATACCGTTTTCCATAATTTCTAGGTTGTTATCTTAACAATTATTCATAATAAAAAAAACCATGACGATTTCAACCTTTTAGTACTAAACCGGAAAGGCCGTAGTCTCAAGACCAAAAAAAGTGTACCAATACTAAAATTATAAGACTGAAGATATTTTTTGCACAAACTAATCTTAGTACATTGGTTCGAATTGAAAATTCTGTTTTGAATGGTCTACTTATACAAGAAGGATTAGAGGCTATCTAACATGACGCTATAATCAATAGGAGCCGAACATTAAGGGCCGATTGTTCCAATGCTTGGATAAAACCATCGAATAATGTATAGAACTACCATTTTAAAAACGCATTCTAATTGCCCGTATTTGACAGTTTACGTGACATTTTAATATTATCGTGTACTTGATTGCACGGATAAGTTTTATCCAAGCATTGAAAAATCGGCCCTAAGAATTATTATTTCACCAGACATTGAAAAATTCCAAAAGTATTCCTTCTGAGCAGACAGCGTTGTGTCAGCCAGTTATATATAACAACACAGTTATATATAGTAACACTTTCACTAAACATCTGAACATTTGCCAGAAATATTAAGAATTGAGGCATGATGGGTATGACGTCCATTTTTCAGCTCGCGTGTTCAATTTATGAGTTAAACAATGTATTCTTAACAATAGACCATGAAGTGTCTGGTTTATTTTATAGTACACTATTATAGTTATGGTTCTGCATGTGGTTTTACTCGAGTTTTATACGGTATAGGACTAAAACTGTTACTGGAACAATTTTCGTCTTCTATTTCCTATCTTATCTTGGAGTGTAGTTTTTGGGATAAAATTGATGGTCTTCTCCAGTCTATATATAGCAAAATTGGTCAAAAAGGGGACAGCTATTAAAATCTATACTAATATTATAAAGCTGAAGAGTTTGTTTGTTTGTTTGAACGCGCTAATCTCTGGAACTACTGGTCCGATTTAAAAATTCTTTCGGTGTTAGAAAGCCCATTTATCGAGGAAGGTTATAGGCTGTATATCCACGCTAAAACCAATAGGAGCGGAACATTGCGGGTAAAACCGCGGGGCACAGCTAGTTTAAATATAAAGTGGTACATAGAGACTGAGTAACTTCGTTATAATATTGGTATAGGTGACAATTGACAACAGCAACTTATGAATTATGTTTTATTGTTTCACAATATTTAAAAGACATAAAAAATAGTGACACTACTCGAAGATTAGTTGTTATATAACTGCTTCGTTGGAAAATAATTTGAGAAATGTTCACCAATCCTTACTCCATTACTCAACCTTATTTATTTGTTGAGCCATAATGAAAATACATCATTTCTGAAAAATTTTACTGTCTATGGGGACCTCCCCCCCATAGTACGCGTGAGTCCGACTCGCACTTGGCCGGTTTTTTATTTAATAAGTAAATAACGATTTCCAGGACACAAGGGTCACATGGCGTTTGTGCAACGTATTGAGGAAGGTGACGGGGATCCAGTTTACGAGACGGTTGGCTTGGTGACGTTAGAGGACGTCATCGAGGAGATGATACAAGCGGAGATTGTTGATGAAAGTGATGTTATATGTAAGTATTTGTAGGAAAAGTTTATTATGTTAAAAAAATATAAAAAAGAAAACTGAAAGCTGAAAGCTGTGATCATATTGTTATGTAATACGATGAAAGAGATTGAGCCTCACAACACAGGAGATCCTAGTGTGGGGTTCAATGCAACATATGTAACAATATTATGCAAAAAATTTTGAAACAAATAAAGAAATTTTTTTTTTATCAGACAAATAAAAAATAACCTAATTCGTGGATGTATGGAAATGTTTTACGGATGGTGATAAAAAAAAATACAAAAAACGTAATATATTGATTTGCCATGATGATAATATTTTAGTATGCATTCTTGACGCATTATGATCTTATTTAAGACAAGAAACCTATTTTTTGTATTCATGAAAATAAACAAATAAGCAATTTTTATTTTTTACATCAGATAATTTCTTCAACTTACACCTTATAACACACTTTATCTCTCTTACAGCGGACAACCGCACCAAAAAGCGTCTAGCCAGACCGCTGAACAAGCTCCACGATATCGCAGCATTTGCTGGCCACCAGCACCAGCGTGTGCACGTGTCTCCTCAGCTCGTGCTGGCCACGTTCCAGTTCTTGAGCACAAGTCAGTAATTGCTGAGACATTTTGTAATGCATAATTTTAGTATATTTTATGTCGGATTTTACCAGTACTTTGTGTGTAATTTATCAGTATATATGCTGAGAAACATTTTATAGCAGTAGGTATCTGGTTTTATATAGTAGGATTTAGAAGTTATCAGTAATTGCTGAGAGAATTCTAATATCAGTGTTTGCTGAAAGTGATGGGGTGAAATACTTATATTAATATTTGCTGCGGAAGTTATGGATGTTTTCGGTGTTTGATGAAAAATTTTATGAAGTTATCAGTATTTTATAAGGGAGTGTTAGAATTGATCAGTTTTAGAATTATAGATTACTATCTTACCGCCCGCGGCTTCGCCCGCTGTGTCTAAAACCTAATAAATTATATACTAAAACCTTCCTCTTGAATCACTCTATCTATTCAAAAAAACCGCATCAAAATCCGTTGCGTAGTTTGAAAGATTTAAGCATACAAAGGGACATAGGAACAAAGAAAGCGACTTTGTTTTATACTATGTAGATTATAGATTTTGTACCCGAGTGTTCATAAACTGTCGTTGCAATTTTATTTATGTATGTTTTTGTTCGATTTTAATTATTAACCGTGCCCTTATATGTTACAACAGGCATAGCATCCTCCGAGGGATATATTTCTATATTTTTTCAGTATTTTCTTATTGTACATATTCATATATTTACGACTTACCGGTTGGCTTGGTTGGTAGCGACACTGCCTTCCAAGCCACTGGTCGTGGGTTCGATTCCCACCCGGGGCAAATATTTGTGTGATGAACATAGATGTTTGCTCTGTGTCTGGGTGTTAATTATCTTTATAAGTATTTATTTAAAATTATATATATATGTATGTATGTTTATCAGCCATCTGGTTTCCATAACACAAGCGAAAGCTTAGTATGGGATCAGATCGTGTGCCGTGTATGAAAATTGTCCCGAAATATTTATTTATTTATTTTCTCCAGGCGTCGACCCCTTCAGAGCGGACATGATATCCGAGACAGTATTACGCAGACTGTTGAAACAAGATGTCATACAGCACATTCGTCTCCGCGGTGATGAAGAAAAGAATGATCCGAAGAGATTCGTCTATCTAGAGGGGAAACCGGTGAGTGGGGGTGATGGTGATGATGATGGGGATGAAAGAGAAAGAGGGAATGGGTTGTGATGAAAGGAAGGATGGTGATAATGAAAGGATGGGTGGTGATAATGATGAGTTGGGAGGCGGGGAGTATTTACCACAGCCCATAGGCATCTACAGACGTGTCCGAATATGTGTTGCCGACTTTTTAGGTGGAGGTAGATTCTCTTTTTAAATGCCTCGATGTCATAGGCGTGGATGGATTGAAAAGTTGATGAGTTGGTGATGTGTGGGATGGTTGTGATGATTAGAGAATAATTGTGATGATGAATATGATACTGAGTGTTGGTGATGAGGCAATGGGCTAGGTGCTGAGAGGAAGCAATGTGTGATGCGTCAAGCGAGGGAGTTTTATCGTGGTGGTAGACGTATGTGGCCGTTGTTGCGTGAAGCAAGGGGGAGGGTTCCTTATTTATGGTGATGATTTATGATTAGAGAGAAACTAGTTTTCCGACCGCGTTTTCATAAAAAACCCGAATAGTTCCCGTCCCCGTGGGATTTCCGGGATAAAACCTATCCGGAATTCAGTTTTGTATATATAAATTATTGTTTTTTGTCCTATAGGCGGACTACTTCGTGCTGATTCTGGAGGGCCGAGTGGAGGTGACGGTGGGCCGCGAGAACCTCGTGTTCGAGGCGGGGCCCTTCACGTACTTCGGCGTGCAGGCGCTCACGCAGAACGTGGGGCTCGGTGAGTGTGGACCCCCCTGGGGGGAGTACACGTATCGAGTGGTTGTGTGTAGTTGCCTCAAAATTGAAATTACGAGAAAAAAAAACTTATTTTTATTGATTTTCCATTACATTTTACAGTTTCCCAAAGTTAGAATCTCAAAATTTCCGCCAGCTTATAATTTCCTCCTAAAAAACCTCTTTACTCTCTTTATTACCAACAATGCCATTGTTATAGATTATAATTACCACCAGTACCCCAAAAATTTTCCATTAAATTTTCCGCTCAAATAATTATATCCACCACATTTGACTGGATCCACTTTACATTTTCAAATCAAATCAAATTTATTTATTAAACATACTTTAATACAATTACAATTTATTACAATGTTAATATTCATGTTAAAGTATATAAATACTAGCTTTCCGCCCGCGGCTTCGCCCGCGTTTTCAAAGAAAAACCCGTTCCCGTAGGATTTCCGGGATAAAACATATCCTATGTCCTTTCTCGGGTATCAAAATGGCTCTATACCAAATTTCATGCAAATTGGTTCAGTAGTTAAGGCGTGATTGAGTAACAGACAGACAGACAGAGTTACTTTCGCATTTATAATATTAGTATGGATAAAAGGCTACCAAAACAATTTATACAAGCCAATATTTTCCTAGCTAGGTTACTGGGCAACCTGTGTTTAGGAGAAACAGCTTGCCTCTAAAATAAATTCACAAAAAGCCTCTTAGCAAGTACTCGATTATAATTTTGTATTTATTATGTTAAATTTCCGCCATTTCCTCCACTAATTTCCGGCATTTCCATTTCCAGCGGAATCCCCAGCACCATCCACGCTCGGTTCCCTCCAGAACTTGAACATGGACTCGATGCTACGTCACACCTTCGTTCCAGATTATTCTGTCAAGGCCATCGCGGAATTATACTATCTTACTATTAAGAGGTTAGTAATTTATTGCACGCCTCATAAGCGAAGCGTTGAGGTGGGTACTACTGTCACTTCGCGCAAAACATCTGATTTTTCAAACTTAAAATGTCTTTATGTATCATACATTGCACTTGTAAGATAATACATACACACACATATTAAGAAAAAACACTATTTTTAACGTTCATGATATTTTTGATGTCATTTTTGTTATTTAAACTAGTTAAAAAACAGTTTAAAAAAGTTCTGTCTTGGACGTCCGTGTGTCTGTATGTGCGGATCCTTTTTCTTGTTAACACGATAGCGACCGAAATACTTTACTAATCGAGTCTTTTTTTTTCTCTTCGAGTCGAGTCGTGTTATAGACATACAAGGAAAATACAATTGAACATATCAAGTGCAACAATTAATTATAGGCTAACACCACATGCATTTGAATTTTAAAAACGGTTATGATTTAAGAACATAAAAAAAATAACTGATAGCTACACAAAGAATAAAGGGCTTTATTATTATTATTATTTTAGCTAAGTACACAAAATAATGTTTAAGATAATGTAATTATATTTATACTAACTGTGCTCCGCGGTTTCACCCACATTGCTCCGCTCCTGTTGGTCTTAGCGTGATGATATATAGCCTATAGCCTTCCTCGATAAATGAGCTATCTAACACCGAAAGAATTTTTCAAATCGGACCAGTTCCTGAGATTAGCGCGTTCAAACAAACAAACTCTTCAGCTTTGTAATATTAGTATAGATTGTATTTTCCTATATTATATCATTTACTAGCTTTCCGCCCGCGGCTTCGCCCGCTTTGTCTAAAACATAATAAATTATATATACTAAAACCTTCCTCTTGAATCACTCTATCTATTAAAAAAAAACCGCATCAAAATCCGTTGCGTAGTTTTAAAGATTTAAGCATACAAAGGGACATAGGGACTGAGAAAGCGACTTTGTTTTATACTATGTAGTGATGTCTAATAACGATATCTATTATGCCCCAGCCACACGACTCGACGAGTGGTATGGGAAGTGACGAGGGAAGTAGGCAGGGACGTAGTGTGGCCACGTTACTCGTCATGCCACTCGTCGTGCTCATCGTCCTGCTCACTGCTGTCGGCTTTTGCGCGCGAGTCAAAGGACCGGCAATACGAGTGCGAATTAGGGATGGGCGTCATGGAATCAACGGACTAGTTAAATTAACCGTCTATATGTACACTCAACGATTCGACTAGTCCATCGCTCACCAATGCACTAGTTGAATTCAACGGCTAAACAGTCTTATTGATAAGAATAAATTCTTTTCTTTGAAGTTTTTAAAAAAAAATATTTTTGGTTTACAAGACCAATGTTTTGAATTTAAACTATAAAAACAAACGATAATAAGTTTTTTAGTAATACTTTTTTTAGGGAGTATAATTTTTGTAAGAAAGCATAAATATTTATTAATTGTTTTATTGAGATTAGAATTTATTGTTTTAAGAATTTATTTAATAATACATAGTTATTTATTTTACACATGGACTAGTCGAAGATTTTAACTAGTTGAATGACTAGTTGATGAACGACATTTAACTATCTAGTCTCGTTGATGAAAAATACGTCGACGACCCATCCCTAGTGAAGAGCGTCGCGATTAATCGCGCGAGTAGAGCAGTGTGTGGCCAGACGGCAATATCGAGGCGAGCGGCAGCGCGATGAGCAGGACGAGGAGCAGCACGAGTAGCAGGACGAGTAGCATAGTGTGGCTGGGGTATAATCATATATTCCTCGTAATGTATGGACGTCCCCTTATTTAATAATTATCTATAATTTATTCGCAGATCAATGTACTTAGCTGCTAAACGCGCGACTCTCATGGAGAAGGGAGTTTTGAACAAGGGCGGTACTAACGAACAAATTGAGCCGGAGGTTGATAAGGTGAGACAAACAAATAAATAATATATTTTTATTTTTAAAATCACATGCTTTTAAAAATATAAAGTGTGTGCTGAGTACACCTGTCAGAAGTGAAACTTCTTTGGAAAGACTTAAAGATACCAAAATTGTCTTACTCCATGATACGGTATTGCCATGACGCGACCTTTAAATTTTGCTCTCAAATCGCCTAAAGAACTTTCACTTCAAAAAAATTAATTAAAAAGGCATGTCTTTCCAATTTTTATTTGTCTTGAATTGCTTACCAAGATGGATACAAGTTTACATTCTAAATAAAAATGTTTCCATATCATTTTATGGTATTAAAATTATTGGCATAGAAAAGTTTATGTAATTTACTAGGTTTCCGCCCGCGGCTTCGCCCGCGCTGTCAAAGAAAAACCCGCATAGTTCCCGTTCCCGTGGGATTTCCGGGATTGCGTCATTTTCCTGGGATAAAAAGTAGCCTATGTCCTTTCTCGGTTATCAAAATATCTCCATACCAAATTTCATGTAAATTGGTTCAGTAGTTTAGGCGTGATTGAGTAACAGACAGACAGACAGTGTTACTTTCGCATTGATAATATTAGTATGGATTGTAATCGAAAAGTTTGATTCAAAATAAAGAAAAAATATAAATTTCGTATAAATGTTCAAAAAAAAAACTTTTTATAATATTTTTTACGTATTTGTTACAGCTTTTGCGTGAAGGAGACCGTTTGGATGATATCGTTGAAAATGAAAAGACAACACCGTCCAAGCAGGTAAGGATTTTTTTATTTATTTTTTTGTTTTTCAGCGATTTTATAGTCTGTAGAAATGACAGTTTAAATATTAGTTTTATTATAAAAAAAAAGAGTAAAAAAATTAATTGGTTTTTGTAGTCTTAAAAATTAAAATACAAAAAAAAAAAACAAATAACTCGTATTATTTATTTGAAATTGGATCATAATGCTTATTATAACAATAATTTTATATTATACTAGATCTTATATAAAAAAGTAGCTGTGCCCTGTGTGCCCCGCGGTTTCACCCGCATTACTCCGTTCCCGTTGGTCTTAGCGTGATGATATATAGCCTAGCCTTCCTCGATAAATGGGCTATCTAACACCGAAAGAATTTTTCAAATCCGACCAATTAGTTCCTGAGATTAGCGCGTTCAAACAAACTCTTCAGCTTTGAAATATTAGTATAGATTTGAAATAGACTAACATTCCTGATTGTTACAATATATATATTATATGGCAACATTATTTATTTTATTTTTTTTAATATTGGCAACTTTAAATGAATAAAATTTATATTTTCACGCCGCTAGACATTGGATGTTCCTAAAACTAGATATTAAGACGCCAGGTTGGTATATGGATCGGACAAAATTAAATATATTTTTAAAGCACTAATTTTTAATTTAAATAAATCGCACTGAGTTTTGAAAATGTATTATTTATTGATATTATTTGTGTAAGTTTTTAAAGAAATTCGAAGATAAAAAAACTACTATGTAGTGATAATAATATACTTTGTATTTTCAGTTTGTCCCGCAACCATCAAGTCTTCTCACGAATTCTACGTTCAAGAACGCCGAAGCAGAAGCGAAGAGTCCGGAAGAAGAAAAACTACTAAAAAAGTAGCACAAATCTACCAAAATAAAAATTATAGGTAGAATAATGGCGCGAAGCGAAAAGCAGTTGTTAATGAATATTAATTTTAAAGTTTTTTTTTACAATTTTACTCTTAATAATAAATAATGTTTTATAATCACACTTGTTACTTAATTATTTTTATCTGTTGTTTACGGCCGCCATGTTATTTTTTATCTGTATCGAAATGGCGCCAAAATATATTTTGTAGTTTGTCAAAGTAAATTTAAAATCGTTATGTAGTTGAAAGTACAAAATTATTGTTGAAAGTTAAGAGTAAGTTTAAAAGTGAAATTAATAATTAAGAAAAAGAATAACATATTAAGCAAATGTATTAAAAATACATAATTTTAACTACCTATTAATAATACCTTCTGAAAACAATATCAATTTAGAATTTCATTAAAATGTTTCGTAAAGTTTGGCGCCATTTTTTACCACCATTAAAATGTTGTACCACAAAAATAAAATTGCTAAGTTCCTACGTTTGAACAAAGTATGCGTGTTATTATTTATTTTTGTGTGTTTAATTTTTGTTAACTTACATACCTCTAGATAAATATAATAATAAAAATAAATTTATCATTTTTAATACTCAATTAAAGTCATCAATATATTTTTTATCTACACATTAAAAAATCTAATGTCACTGTCAATTTTTTTTTAATTTTTTTTTTCTATGGATGTGTCAGTTTTTTTTAAATTACAATTTTGTTTTTGTGGTTCAATTTTATTCTACTCTCAGTAGAGGGCAACACTGCCTTGCAATATGACAAATTCGCAGTGAATGCTTAATGTAAAGTTACATTTGTTGAAAATATAAGCTAGGTTTAGTTTTCGAAGTATTTAAAGGCATTTGCGATTTAATTATACGTAGTAGTTTTTAGCGCTCGCTGACGTCACGTAGCTTCCAAATTTTGTTTTTGCAATTAATCGTCAGATGGCGCTATTAGTGAGTAAGCAAATATGGTACTTATTTTAAATAGACGACGTCCATTTTAAATCCGTAATTATCATGAACATCACAATTATTTTTTTATAATTCAATCAATTGTTTTATCCTAGTCGTATGCTAGAATAAATTTTTATGAATATTTATCGATTTTGTATAATGATATATAAAATATATTGTCCTTCCGTATGGTGCCTTATTACCGTCTAACCTTTCAATAAGTCCATTTATTACGTATATTACGCGTTATTTGAACATTTGTAACATTGTATTTATGAATTATATTGTACAATCGAATGCAAAATATATGTTTATTGATTAATTTTGTGTTTTATTTTCACCAAATTTTCCCTTCTACAAATAAGATGATTGAATTATTCCTAAAATTTTACATTTTAAAAAGTACATACATGAATATTTTTGTAACCAAAAAGTTAGTGAACCGACCGAACAGAAAAGAGGGTAAAATAGGAACTTAATTGTTCATGCGCAATAGCGCAGCATAAATTTTCATATGAAAAAGAGCGTGTGTGCCGAGCACACGTGTCAGAAGTCAGAACTTCTGTGGCAAGATTCAAAATCGCCTTAAAGAGTAAAATTTTAAAGTCTGAGAGAGACTACAAAAAAGACGCATCACCTACGATGGTAAGATCAGCGACGCCCATCAAAAATTCAAATTATTTATTTGCAAGAAATGTCGTACAAAGATTTATAGATGTACAAGTGTTATACGTATATAATTGTTCAGCACAAATCGCCAATTTAGTCTTTAAAAATTATATTGTTCACTCGCCAAATATAATCTAAGTACGTATTTATAGTATCGTTTATCTCTACGTACGTATAAACTGATAATTTTTCCTACCGCTTAAACCTTAACAAAAAAGACCAATATGATAGAACGCTTCTCATACTACATACATAATTATATTAATATTAGCTTTCCACCCGCGCTTCGCCCGCGCAGTCAAAGAAAAACCCGCATAGTTCCCGTTCCCGTGGGATTTCCGGGATAAAACCTATCCTTTCCTTTCTCGGGTATCAAAATATCTCTATACCAAATTTCATGCCAATTGGTTCAGTAGTTAAGGCGTCATTGAGTAACAGACAGACAGAGTTACTTTCGCATATTTTATAATATTAGTATGGAGGACACCACGAACAAAATCTGTGCGACAAGCGCGGCGGCGCGGGGTGGCTAGTGAGTCATACACTTTGTAGATATGTATTCAGCCTACTTATAAATTAAAACCAATCAATGTAACAAATAAATATTCTCAATGGGTTAGATCAGGTTCGTGTTTAATAATACAGTAATAGCAACTATCGCAACCGTCTTTTTGTGGACATTTGGAAAAGTAAATTCTCAGCTTAATGTATACCTAGATTACCTACGTAGTATATTATTTCTAGTCTGTGGTAGTAGCGTTTTTTTTTACTTTTTTAAGTGTTTATGCAAAAAACTGATGCTGAGATATTTTTTATTGAGCTCTAATTTTATATTATTGTACGTGGTACCTACATGTTTTTTCGCATTGCTTCTTACGGAATAGTGAAATTGACCATATTTTTTCTTTCTTTTTATGAGAGCAGATTATTATGAACAATTTATACTTTTAATTTTTTTTTTATTTTTGTATGCGATCGACCTCAAACGCATAAAATGCGTATAAATCTAGTGCGAAACAAAATAAAACAGAGATATTTAAAAAATAATTTATTTATATAAAATCAATATCACGCTATCTTGCTTATATCTTCATATTGTACATTTTTCACTAGTCTTCCTTTTAGAGGTCCCTCTGTAACCTGGAATTAAAAATGTACTTATTATTAATTGTAAAAATATATAGATAGGAAAATTATTTATCGAAAAACCACAGAGATTTTCGTTTTTAAGAGTCTATCAACAGATTAAGAAGGAAACGGTTAAACATTGTTTAATATTATTGTTAAAATTTTATTAGCAGATATTTTTGCTCGAAATTCTCTAAAAAATGTGGCTCTGTCAGTGAGTTAGTGAATTGCTACTTTCTCCGAACGGTCCACTCTATTATACTAAATAGTAAATATCTATATTATATGAATCTCCAAATATGTTTCTAAGCGTTAAACTCGAAAACGTTTCGACAAATTCGGCTAATTTTTACCTTGTTAAGGCATAAGGAAGATTATTATGGAGGGAAAACACAAAAAAGGGCAGAACAACGTCTTCTGGGGTAGCTATCTATATTAATATTATAAAGCGGAAGAGTTTGTTTGTTTGACCGAGCTAATCTCAGGTCCAATTTTAAAAATTATTTCGGTGTTAGATAGCCCATTTACGAGGAAGGCTATATATCATCACGCTAAGACCAACAGTAGCGGAGCACTGCAGGTAAAACCGCGGGGCGCAGCTAGTTATAAAATATAACTTACTTCAACTTGACAGCAGAAGTGATCAGTGTCTACATGATGCAAAGTTCCCATATGACCTCTGTAGGCTCCGTTCACGAATCGAACTGCTCGGCCCGGGGACGGTATTACTGTTTCCACGTGATTCTGGAACGAGTGGACAAAAAGAAAATATAAGTATTTGTATATAAGTATACTAGCTTTCCGCCGCTTTGTCTAAAACCTAATAAATTATATACTAAAACCTTCCTCTTGAATCGCTCTATCTATTAAAAAAAACGCATCAAAATCTGTTGCGTTTTAAAGATTTAAGCATACAAAGGGACATAGGGACAGAGAAAGCGACTATGTTTTATACTATGTAGTGATTGATAAAAATATCTGAAAACCTCATGCTCATTCCAAAAATGTTACGTTTAACCTTTTTTTTGTTATGGAATTTACAAAATGATATTAAATAAGTAAAAAGGCACTCCCAAAAATATTTTTCACTGAAGCCATGTACAGTCGCTTCGGAAAGACTTTTTTCAACGGCTGGAAACATCCAGACTGAAAAAAAAATCGCCTAAAACCAGAAAATCTACGAATTTTATGTTTTTTAAATAAATATTTGCCTATTGTAAATTTTAATTATTAGAAGAGTAAACATTCATTAAATAAATTAGTCTTTTATTACCAAGGCGAGATATTCGTAGTCGCCGAATAGTAGGTTTGATATTCGTATTCGTAAAAGTAGTATTTGTTGCATAACTAATTATTATTTAATCTATATCTTTCTTTTTCTTAAATTTTCCCACCTGATCGAGCTTCAATTTGACATTGTCATCTGTCAGTTTGACATGAGCGCCATACTTGTCTATGACCCGCTCGACGACCGCCTTGCGTTTGTAGAACTTGTCACCGAGCGATTTGGTTATTATTTTAACTATTATTCCTTCGGTTAGCCAGTAGTCTTTTCTGGAATGGTGAAAAATATATGTTTGTAGATGATAACATATTATTTAATTAAAATATGTTTATTATTACAAGTATTATTTGGCATTAAGTTTATTTATTTATGTACCGAGCAAGATTCAAAGATACCAAAATCGTCGCCTTACTTCATGACGTGACGGTACTGCCATGACGCGACATTGTAATTTTACTCTCAACATGCCTAAAAAAGTTTCACTTCAAATCTTATTGGATAACTCGATATTTTATTACAAAATATGTATAAGCAAATATAGCTATCTCTCTCACCTATTAGCTTTCTCTCTCTGTCGTTCAGTCATTTCCATAATTTCATCTAACGCATTACTCTTGCTATCTGATTTTTGCTTTTTACTCGACGTTTCTGGTTTTATTTTCGCCATTTGTAATGCTGACTTTGGTAATTCCGCCTTTTCTGTAATAAGAAAGAAACGAATGAGGTAAAACTTATTCTAAAGGAAAAACAGCACAGAAGGCGGCCTTATCACTTAAGAGTGATCTCTTCCAGGCAACCAACTGATAGAAGGATAATAATAAACTAGAAATAGGAGGTAGGTAGAAAATATACGCAAAGATAAATAAATAATAATTGCATTTTGCATTTTAATTAACATTATTGCATTTTTGGTAAGGATCTCTAATTTTTTTTGAAAATGCAATATAGCCTATGTTGCTCAGTGAAGATGCAGCTTTCTAATGGTGAAAGAATTTTTGAAATCAGTCCAGTAGTTTTTGCGTGAAAACCATACATACATACATACATACATAATTACAAACCTTTCCTCTTTATAATATTAGTATAGATTTGAATGCCATTAAACCAAAAATATCAAATTCAACAATTACCTTGGTTCTTCCGTTTCAAATTCAAATTAAGCGTAAGTCTCTCTTGACTGCTCTCTCTCTTGAACTCTGTGTATTTCGGCTCTTCATCTTCTCTCTCTTTCCTTCCTCTCTCCACTTGTTTTTGTATAAATTCTAACATTCTCTCCTGTGAACAATATGAAAATTTAATGAATCATGTTCATATTTTAAAAGATTCAAAAGAAAAACAAAGAAAAATATGTTCTTATAGCGAAAATAATTAAATAACTATGTTTATTACAACTAACTGGCTGTGCTCTGCGGTTTTACCCACATTGCTCCGCTCCTATTGGTCTTAGTGTGATGATATATAGTCGATAAATGGGCTGTTTAACACCGAATTTTTCAAGTTGGACCAGTAGTTGTTGAGATTAGCATGATCAAACAAACAAACTCCTCAGCTTTATAATATTAGTATAGACAATAAACATAATTAAAACACACCAACCGGTATAATAAGAACCAGCTGCGTCCCAGCGTTTTCTAATTCTAATGAAATATTAGGACTTAGGCTATTTTTTTTAGTTGAAATTGATATTTTGGTTTTATGGCATTAAAATGCTTTATAAATATAAATTTATAAAGAATCGAAAAAATTCGATCACGAGGCGGGACTCGAACCCGCATCCTTTCGCGCCATTCCGGGGCGGATGCCTGACCAACTCAGCCACTCGTGACCCGCCAGAGCAATCGAACTCAGTCGGTGTCCCGCCTCATGATCGAATTTTTTCTATTCTTTATAAATTTATATTTTTTTTAGTTGCCAGTTGTTCCTTATTACATCAGCTATCTGTCAGTGAAAGTCCCATCAAATGGGGTCAGACATTTCAGATATTCACAGTACACTGTATACATCCATATGCATTTAGTAAAAAGGTTATTTTAATGCATATCACAAACAGACACTCCATCTTATTATTGGAATAGATAACAAACCTGGTCATCTTTATCCATCTTCTCCTTTTTCGCCTTAGCCTCTTGCGCGGCGATAGTCGCCGGGTCCCTATCGATGTACGCCACGAACCATCCCTTCTCAGTTTCGTCGACCACGCACTTGCCCTCTCTGCCGAGCCACTTTACGAAGTCTGTTAGGGTCTCCCATTGTGTCGCGTTCATGTGTAAGTGTTCTCTATGGATGAATTATAAGTAAGTAGTAGTTTCTATGTATAATCTTAATATATATAAATCTCATGTCACAATGTTTGTCCTCAATGGACTCCTAAACCACTTAACCTATTATAATAAAATTCGCACACCATGTGCAGTTTGATCCAACTTGAGAGATAGGATAGTTTAAACATGTAGGTACCACGGGCGAAGCCGGGTCGGACCACTAGTATTAGTATAGATTTAAAATGTGATACATTGATACATAAAGCTGAAGAGTTTGTTTGATGCGCTAATCTCAGGAACTACTGGTCCGATTAGAAAAATTATTTCGGTGTCAGATAGCCCATTTATCGAGGAAGGCTATAGGCTATATATTATCACGCTAAGACCAACAGGAGTAGAGCACTGCAGGTGAAACCGCAGGGCACAGCTCGTCATTAATAAAGGTAAAAACATTGTGATTAATTTTCTCTTCCCTTAAATAAGCTTGAAAGTATGAAATTAAAGCGCTATGTTTGATAAAAACGGGAAAACAGTATGAAACCAACTCACCTATTAGAAATATAGTCCTGGTACACTTTATTTGCATTAACTCGTTTTGTACCAAACTGACGGCGTAATAACTCTAAATAACCGTCCGCAAACTCTTTGGAGAACTCGTCTATATACTTGTTAGCGTTGTCAGCGAATAGCAACAACTGCCTTTGATGTGATTCAGACATAGTGTGGCATTTGAAACCGTTTTCATCGCGACACTGTTTTTGACACATTTGGCAATACCATCGCAGTTTTTGCAAGCCTTTTGCCTTGATTTTGTTTGCTATGTACTTGGGTGTACCTTTTTCTGCTTTTCCACCCATTTTGATGCTGTGTTGTTAATGTTTTGACTTTTGGGGCTTCGAAACTGTTGTTGGTTTTGTATAGTAATCTTTGTTACACGAGTACTTTTATGAAACACACATAGAATACGGGTAGTCGCTAACTTGAATGCATTTTAAGAAACTTCAGTAGCACATTGATTCTTTAATAAGTATTAGAAAACGTAAAAATAACGAAGAAATTGAAACTGAGAAAAACACAGTTGTTGACAAAAATGACAGAATTCAAATGTGACGTTTCGGTTTATGACATTTCATCAAAAATACTATAGACAAGTCCCACAGAGTAAATAATGAACTACAAGTATTTTTGGCGCATATTTTTAACGATTATAAAAATAAATGAATATTTGGGTGTTATCACAGGTGTTATTTAAAATAACTAAGAGTGCAGCCCGGCTTCGCCTATGGTATACTGAGGAAGATTGGTCACACCAATTCATAAACCTTCGTGAGCTCATGAACAACGCTCTATTGAAGACTGTGACTGAAGATGATCAAATGCCTATAGTTTACGATTCTCTAAAGGAACTAAGAGACAGACATTCCTTTCCTATACGTTTACGTAGATCATAATGAAAATCTATTTAGCCTTTCTTGAGCTTTAAGTTAATAAATATTTAAAAATGAATTAAATTAATTCTACTAAGTTTATGTTCCTATATTTTTTTAACTTTTTAAGCTTGTTGGAACGAAGTTCCTTCGCGCGTTGCGAAAGAGGGCTAGACAGAAAAAAATTAGACGAAGTTTCTTTGAATATGTATTAAATTCCAGTACCATATACCTATACTTACCTACTTGTATATAAAAACTATTAACTATTTTGAATTTGTCGCTAAATGACAAATTATAAAGACAAAACGTGCTTTTGATCATTTGACATTATTTAAGGTCGGCAAAACTATCGCAATTATTTTGAAGATTTACTAAAACATACGTGGAACAATGGACGTTTTGTGGTCGAAAGAAAAATTACTTAAAATATTCAGTAAAGTAAGAATGTAATTTAAGTGTATTTAAAGAAAAATTATTGAAAAAGAAACTTGCAAATACAACATGGTTTGTTCTCTAATTTTTTGATGATAAATCTATTGAAAATACTGAGTTAACTTAACACGCTCGTCGCTTCGTTCCCCTCTACCTATTTAAATATTTACGCCAGCCACTACCGCGGCACGCTCGCTTCGCTCGCTCGGCTCGTGCGGTAGTTCAAGAGTTAACGTAATTACCTAACACTTAAGCTTGACCCTCAGTTTATGCAAAGGGTTGCCAGTTGAAATCAAAATTTTAATGTGTGGCGTTATATTATGTATTATGTTGAAATTTCAAATGCTGAGATAAATTTTATGCGATTTATTTGTGGCTTGTACAAATTTCCTTTCTCTATTTCTATCCTTATTTCTGTCTTTTGGACTATTACAAGAAATAACATGTTAATATAGGCTTATATTACCTACCCGGCCTATACATGCAATAGGCAAGAAATTTTTTATCATTTTTGAATATATGTATGTACTCTAATTTAATCTTATAAACACTTAACTATGTGTACTTTTTATAGAGCTATAAATTTAGAACATGTTTTAGTCTAGATTCGACAATATCGACTAAGTTTTTTTTCAGAGTTCTATTCGATTATCGGTGGCCCAAGGATCAGGAGATGGGGGAGTCAATCGGTGCTGTCGGTTGTGTGGGGGCGAAAATAATCTACGCAGCTTCTGCACATCCTACCTGTGGGAGGGGGCTGAGGAAAGATACGATCAGCTGCTGTATAACTGTTTTGGTGTTCAGGTACATTAATCATAATGATATTTTTAAGCTATTGCATAGCTTCTATCGCGGACCTTGAGCGCGGGGACCGAATCCAGAAATTCCGAAACGAAAACACCTCACGCTCCTCACTCCGACGGGCGCGGAGGTGTGGCTTGAAGGCATAGCATGCAATAGCTTTACCGCGGCAGTCCCCGAGTGCCTTTTTTATTTTTTCTTCATTGCATGGGTCTTAATGGGTCTTATCTTATTTCATAAATGACTTATTAAAGTTAAATGACAAATGGCGGCCTTATGGTTCTAATCCATCTCTGCCAGGGTACCTTCATTAATATAATCAAGAAGAAATATTGCCTATTCTTGTAATTTAAAAAACTCGTAAGAGGTATTGAAATCTTTTCATGATCTCAAATCGCTAGAAATTTTCAAAGAAAATAAAAAATTGATTACGAGGCGGGATTCGAACCCGCAACGCCTGACAAGATGTTCCGTGATCGTTAAAAATTTCCTATTTGAATGCTATAAAACTAAAAATTGAATAACTATGTGATTTTTTAGGTCTCGCCATCTGACTGTATGATTTGCGAGAATTGCATCCGACAGCTTCGGAATATACAACGATTTCGCGCTTTAGTGTTATCAGCTTTCGCCAGTGCGCCGAGTGAATGTGAGTATTATCAAAATTAACAATTTCAACTTTCCGAACTTTATTTTTACTTAAATGGCAATATGTTAAAAAAGAGCCTGTGTGCTGAGCACACGTGTCAGAAGTGAAACTTCTTAGGTACCAAAATCGTCGCCTTACTCCATGTTACGGTATTGCCATGACGCGACCTTGAAATTTTACTCACAACGCGCCCAATGAAGTTTCACATCAAAAATATGATGCTCCCTTTTCAATTTAAAAATAGACCATCAAAAAATATGTGTAGTAAGAATTTCTAAAAAAAAAGAACCTTAAAAGACCTTTTAGGCCTTTGCACAAGTATATTTTTTTACAATTATAGTATAAACTAGATTTCCGCCCGCGGCTTCGCCCGCGTTTTCAAAGGAAAACCCGCATTGTTCCCGTTCCCGTGGGATTTCCGGGATAAAACTTATCCTATGTGTTAATCCAAGTTACCCTCTATATGTGTGCTAAATTTCATTGTAATCGGTTCAGTAGTTTTTACGTGAAAGAGTAACAAACATCCATACATCCATACATCTATACATCCTTACAAACTTTCGCCTTTATAATAGTATTAAGATTAAGATAAAAACAATTCAGATTCAACACGTCACTCGCAAATGAGCGGCAGGGGAAGCTGTAAACGTAAAATAAAGAACAAGAAACGTTCAACCGTAGAGCTGTCGAAGAAAACAACAAAGATGTCCATAAACAAGCGGCGATCGAGGAAGTCCTTTTCAAATAATACCACCGAAATGAAGAGGACCAATATCGCTTGTTCTATGTGTAAACAGAGGTATAATAAAATTAGCTGCGTATCTTTATTTTTCTGCCTTTACGCTATTTATTTAACGTTAGCGTTGAAATAATATGCTCCCGGTATATTCTAGATAAATTTTAATGGGACCAACAGCTTACAAAAGAAAAATTAACTTAGTCTGTCTTACCACAATAAACTTTAGACAGGGTTTAACTGTAAAAAGAATTAACTACTTAAATTACTTTTAAATAGGTACCCAATGATATTACCCGTAAACGAATCGCATCTATTCATTTGTTCCCGATGCAAACAGAAGAGTGCACCAAGTAACAGGGTTTGTAGGAAGTGCAACATGATTATGCCTTCAAATATGTTGCGGGAACATTTAGAAATGCATGCAAAACCGGAATTACGGGGTAAAAGCAGGTAAATAATTGATTAAAACGAGTTATAAGTAAAGAGGCATCCATAAATTTCATGAGATGTTTTAGGGGTGGAGGGGGTCGAGTCAAATCTCATCTAACCTTACCTTACGCTGGGGAGACGGGGGTCTCGGCAAATATCACGCAATTTATCAAAAATTAAAGAAAACACCTCACGTTATTTATGTACGCCCTCTAAGACATGAGTAGACTATTGTTAGCTAGGTATGAAAATTGGAAAAGAGATTGATTTTAGTTGGTACACTTTATTCTTATTTTATACTTGTTATTACAGACTTTGTACGCTCCCGAAAAAGTCAACACAAGTTTTAAGAACGGAAAGCCGTTTGACGCAACTGAAACACTATTGCACGCAATGTCCTAAAAAATACGCAAATGCACAAAATCTGGCAACACACATGCAGACGGACCATAAAAAACAAGATTATCTATGCGCAGTCTGTGGTAAGAATTATAAAACGCGGGAAATGCTTGACAGGCACATGAGGATGCACACGGGCCAGCCGATTTATCAATGTGACATTTGCTTGAGATATTTCAAGGGTAAACGAAATTTTCAGTCGCACTATTTAACACATGGAAGATAGTTTTAAATTGTAAAACTAAATCGTGGGTTACTTTAATGATAAATAAATAGTAGCGGTCTGTCAACGTTAATGTATTTGTTTTTCTAGATTACTATATTTTAATGAAAAGAGTTAAATTATTTAAATACCAGGTCAAAATAACATATTATAGTCACATAATATAATATGGCCCGTACATGGTTGACTAATTTTAATGACTAGAAATAATAAACGATTTAAAATATTTCTGGTCCAAATATGAATACAACAATCATGTATGTAAAATATCAAAATACCTATGTATAATAATATTATAACGATGGTTTGTTCTGTGAATAATGTCTATGTAATTTTTCAAAAGTTTTTTTAAATTCAAAATGTGTTTTTTTTATAGAGGTTGTAAGCAAAATCTCTTACACTATGGTTTGGAATAATAATTATGCAGGCATTATTATTCTAAGTCTGTGGTTACGTTGTAAGCGCCTTTTGGCGGGATGTTTTTATATTTGTTTTTTTTTCGTGTTTGTATAAAATTAAAAGCCCTATTGCTTTGTTTATATGTGTTTCATTTATAAATTATTGAAAGATGACGAATTTTCCAGCCATCATATTGTGTACTTTGGTGACTACTGATGTACTGAGTCTCAGGGCCGATTTTTCAATCCTTGTTTAAAACACAGTATTACAATAAAATAATAATATTGTAATACTGTGGTTAAAACTTACCTAACTACTTAGCTAGCTAGCTAGCTTACCTAACTATTACACGATAATATTAAAATTTCACCAGTAAATTGTCAAATAGGAGCAACTAAAATGCATTTTTAAAATGGTAGTTTCAAACGTTATTCGACAAATAACCAAGGATTGAAAAATCAGTCCCTAATTAAATAAATAAGTCTTAGTTATTATAGATAATTTATTTCATCTATGTCTAATAAATAACAATAATATAATGGCCCGCGTAGTCTTCATTAGATGATAAAGGATCACGACAAACATTTTTAGATTAAGTATTTATCTATAGGATGAGTTTAATTACATATGCAAAAAAATTACAGAAAAAATCTTGTAGAATGAAATAAATTACAAAAAGTATTACAACGTGGTCATGTTAAACAAAATGACGAAATTATAACTTTCTAATTAAACCCTCGTCTGTCGGAACACAGATCTGAGCCAAAAATTTTGTACCCGTTGTCTGTCGTGGCACAGATCTGTGCCAAATCATCGCCGGTTGGAAATTAGCTCATTGTAACGCAAATATAGTTCAAATCTGCATAAACGACTATTTAGTTGATAGCTTATGAATTACTGAATATTTAAAGTCCATCACTTAATAATTTGACCGATAAATATTCGAAATATAACAGTAATTATGTCATACTTTAGTCGAGTAACTTTTAAATTTTAAAGTTTTAAAAAATGTAAAATTTTGCGGAAAGTTGATAAACGGTAAGTATTTATTTTTCTTTTTATTATTATTCACTATATATCCTAATGTTTATGTGCCGAAATAATGAAAATTACCAATAATTATACCACAAATAATGGCTCCAAATATGTATCTACCATTTCACTGTACGTTGCTTAGTTTTTGACCCCTGGTTAATCGTATTTTATTTTTAATATTTTATTTGTTTTTTACATCATTTTACAAGAAATTTTATGAAGATTTTTATAATATAATTCAAAATTTGATACTGTGTTCCATTTTAAAGATATTTCGTTTTCAATTCAGAACCGACAATAATTTACCCGTAAAATTCGCGTACAGGATGTTCGCATATTGTATGAAATTGAAAAATTTAATTGTTCGTCTTCATACATATGTTTTGTTTATATTGATGGGTATCGTTTTTGTGGTATTTATTGTCCTCAGGTTTAATACGATATAATCAACTATACAAATTATAGTCCGTAACCTCTATGGAATTCCTTTAATTTTAGTATATTATGGTTAAAAGTGTATATTATATGCTGGAAAAATAGTAAAAAAAACCTACATCGGGAACAATGGTTTTCACTATGACCTATATATAGGACAAAGTGACTATGTTACTATGTAATTTGTGTAGGACAAACTGGAAAAGAAATTTAACACATTAATTGTACAACATATTCTTACCTTAATACAACTGCAACATATTATTTTTTATTGGGGAACCATATGTTTCTGAAAAAATAAAAAACCGGCCAAGTGCGAGTCGGACTCGCGCACCGAGGGCTTCGTACAAACTTATTTTTTTAATTATGCTGTAGGTATCTTTTAATTCATATTTTAGAATTCTTTATCTGTGCTATAAGACGTTGCTATTGTAAGTTTTTATAACCTTGCAAATGTCGAAAATTACGAAAATTTGCAGCATAAACGGTTGTATCTTTTGATTGCGTTGGCATATATTATGTTTGATTCTGTTTTTATTTTGTTTTTCTGTCGTCTCACAATTTCAAAATGAACGACAACACGGGAGTTGTCATTTTTGAAACCCAGATAGTCCAAAGATGTTTTTACACATATTTTGGGGTTATTTCTTTAAAACTGGAAGAATGTTTTTTAGAGTTTTGAACCTCAATACGATTCGCGCTTCAAGGACTCCGAACAAACCTACTTTTTATTATGTTTTAACTTCTAGTGTTTTTAGTGAATTTTTCTTTATCTGTGCTGTAAAACCTTGCTTTTAACCAAGTCCACTTAACTTTTGACCCGTAGGTTTTGATTCCCTTGCTAGTAGTTGCGGTTTTCAGAATATGCCGCATATGAATATTATTTCTTCTGATTGCGTCTTAAATCTTATATCTCCATACCAATTTGCATGAAATTTGGTATGGAGATATTTTGATACCCGAGAAAGGACATAGGCTACCTTTTATTGCGAAATATGTACCACGGGCGAAGCCGGGGCGGACCTCTAGTATGTATATAAAAATGAATCGCAAAATGTGTTGGTAAGCGCATAACTCGAGAACGGCTGAACCGATTTCGATAATTCTTTTTTTATTATATTCCTTGAAGTACGAGGATGGTTCTTATGTAGAGAAAACGTAAATATGTACCACGGGCGAAGCCGGGGCGGACCGCTAGTGTATTATAAATCTGAGTTTTTAATGTGAATATCAAGTTAATACATGTAGCCGTTCATTAGTTGTAAGTTGAAATTATTTTTTTTTTTTATATAAAGTGTAATTAAAAAAATCATGTTATTTGCGATTATTCTTATATCTGTTTTATAAAACATTGCTTTTTACCAAATTTAAAGATTTTATGTACTTGGGAAGTACCCTGTCGGTTTTGATTCCATTGCAAAAGTCATAATTTGCTAAAAATTGCAGCATTAATGGCTGCATCCCAAAGGGTTTGGTTTTTAAGGGTCCAGAACCCTAATAGGATCACGTCTGTCCATCCCATCTGCCCATCTGTCTGTCAAGACCCATTTTCACAGGAACGCGTGATGTGACATAAAACTGAAATTTATATTGATTACTTGAGTCGATTGAAGCTGTGAAAAAATCAAACTTATAAACCAACGCAATCAAAAGATAAAGCCGTTTATTAACTCAGGCCCCGGAATCACAGACACAATAGAAAATCTATTGTATCGTGGACCGATCGGGCCGTTCGGGGCTCAATGGGTTATGCTGCAAATTTCGACATTCGCAAGGGAATCGACACCTACAGGGTACTTTCCGTGTACGTAGAGTTTTGAAATTGGGGTAAAATAAGGTCTTATAGCGCAGATTGAAGAATAATTTCGAAAAACATAAAATTTCGGAGTTACAACATAATAAAAATGTTGTGTGGTTTTATGAAACCACGGTAAAAGTGAAACTGTTCGAACGGTTCCGAACACTGCCTTATACCTACTCGGCAGCCGACCGTCACGCGACATGCGCTACACAGACCAAAAAGTTTGAGACGATGTAATAAAAGTTTCACTTTAAAAATTGGTTTGTTCGGAGCCCACGGTGTGCGAGTCCGACTCTCACTTGGCCGGTTTTTTATTCTTATGTACTATATGTAGTACATTTGTAGGCCGAATGTTAAAGCTGATGTAGATCGCTGTCTGAAGATTATTTTTATTTGCATTCATGACTTTAAATAGCCTTGGAACATTACTTATTTAATAAAACGAATTAAATGCATCATTTGCAGTACGCCTGCAAATATAAATCTACCCTCTCATTTTGTAAATGACTAGCGATAACAATTATTGTATTTTTGCCTTTTGGTGTCAAAACTGCTTCTATTACCCAGAAGAAGAATGCAATTTTTCTATTTGAAGATATCACATTGCTGTTTAAACTACATAATCAATAATAACTTATTTGTTAGGTAACCCTAAAATAAACTTCCGTCTTGATATTTTAATTTTCTTTCGAAAATAAAAATTTGTATTTGATAGAATAACCTTTTCTGATTCGTAAGCATTTGAGTATCAATAAAAGAGAATTCAAATGGATCCAAACAACGATTCTTATGGCAATGGAAGACAAGACACTCCAAGGCTTACTTTAACAATAGGACGTAACAGTATTTGAAATCAAGAAATATAACTCTGTATATTTTGTCAAATGAACAGATAATAATACTAACACGATTAGTGTTTGGGAATTTACAGCTTTTAATTCCTGATACCAGGATTCTTCATGAAATTCTACACATAACACGTCTTACTTTATTCCAATCAAAATATTTTTTAAGTTTCATGCTGTTTGTGTACTATGGACTCCCTAAACTACTGAACCGATTTTAATACAATTTTACCGATTAGTTTATATCTTAATTACAATATGCTTGGAAATACTGCATGTATTGAAGTACAACTAGATTGGATAGCGTTCATCACTTTCCTGATCACATTCAAGTGGAACCTCGTGGTAATAAATCGTCGTCTCGAGGCGGTCGTTGTGTCCGAACTCCAATGTATAAGAAAAAATGAACAGAAGTTAACGTTATTTATGCTAAGTTGCAAATTCCTATTTATTGGCCAATGTTGGCGTCAACACCTCACATTACAACCACATGAGTATATAAATAGTACAGACACAAAGCTTCATAAGAATTTTTTTTTTCTGTCAGTTAAGTAAAATTTATTTAAGTAAATAAAACATTTAGATGTATAATAATTGTTTATTTATTTTGAATCTTTAAGTTTATTGATTTTTATCCTTAACATAAGCTGTATTTTATAAAAAATATTTAAAACTCGAATTTCCGAAATTTTTGATTTATAAGTTAAATGTAACGGTTTATAATTAAGTTATGGTATAATTAAATGTAGATTTCACTTTTGTACAGCTTAGACATTTTTCTGTATGGATACAGTGCCTTTCGATTTGTAGTTGGACAACATTTCATTTTATAGGTACTATATTATAATAATTAAGAGCATGAAAGAAAAAAAAGCATTTCTTCATAATGCTATTGTTACCACAAAAAATATTTTCTTAATCGCTAATTTTAAGAAAAAATAAATTAAAATTAAAATTGATGTGGAGACGTTATACATACAGACGTTAGAACAAAGTCCACCATAAGAATGAAGTCATTTAGGAATAAGACGATTTTTAAACATTAATAAAAACCTAAATATTTAAAAAAAGTAAAAATTACTGTTAGTTTTTATCTAGTTTTGATTAAAATAAAAATAATAAAAAAGTAGCAAAAATTTTTGAAATGTTCTAATTTTGGAGCAGACTGTAATTCTGTATTTGTATGAACATATGTGGAGATCGCGTCCACTTATTTTCATGCGTAAACGATGATATTCATACTCAACTTTCTCGAATTTTTATAAAATAAACCTATGTTTTTGTTATATTCACTCAAAAGATTGTCTATTCTAGTGTGAAAATACAAAAATAAAAATCTAAAATACCTTGATATTATTTTATTATGAGTATTTTTCTTAACAATGTCGTATTTTTTCAAAATGTGTGGGAAAAAATGGTTCTAATAAATAAAATAAACATGCCAGGGAGTAAGTAAGGTAACTAATATAAAGTTTGGTTATCTAGTTAGCATCAAAATTTACAAGAGTGTCACAGGTTAAAGTTTATATCACAAATTTTAATATCGAAAAAAATCGGCAAATCAGCGCCGACCGCTCGAATTTCTCCGACAGACAGCACCTTTTTGACGCGGCGCGCCGCGACAGCTGAGGGGTTAAAAATGGAAATCTCCGAATTTAAAAATAACCAACAATTATTTGTCTTAGGGCCGATTTTTCAATGCTTGGATAAAACTTATCCGTCCAATAAAGTATTACACGATAATATTAAAATGTCACGTAAACTGTCAAATACCTACGGGCAATTAGAATACGTTTTTAAAATGGTAATTTTATACATTATTCGACGAATAAGTTTTATCCAAGCATTGAAAAATCGGCCCTTAAAAAAATCGTTAAAAAACCCGTCAAATCACGCGAATCTCGAGCAAGTTCAGTTGCATCATCAACAATCAATTAAAATAAAAAAGCACCCCCCGCCCAAAATCAAGCAAATTAAAAAAATACTTGATTTAAAAAAGTAAATTTCCCGCCAAATCACGCGAATCTCGAGCACGGGTTCCTCGGTTGCGGCGCGGGTAACAACCTCAACGACGCCATGTTGCTCTTGGACGCTGACAGCTCCTTCCTCAGTCGCACAATGTCGATCTCAACCTGCCGTTTACGCTGGAAATGCACTGTATTATTATTTTGTATCGCGTTCAGTTAAATAAGTTTCTATTGCTACTCTTATCACTCAGGGATGTGAAAAAAAGACGGGTTGCACTCCGAGAGTGCCGGCAGAAGTGAAAACTTGATTATTAACGTTGAGCATGTTTGATATTTTGGAATGGTATCCGTCTTACGCTTTTTCGATCAGGTCACGTGTCCTGACGCGAGTTTAAGATTTTATACCCATTACAGAAAAAGTGATCAACGCCGCTAAAGAAGTTTTCACTTCAAAATACTTAGATATTGACCGATTCTCAGATCTACCCAATAGGCACACAAAATTTCACGAGAATCGGTACAGCCGTTTTGGAAGAGTATGGTTACTAACATTGTGACATGAGAATTTTTTATAGAGAAGAAGATAAGAGATGAGATATACCTGGACCAGTGGCGTAACGTGCCTTGGGGGCCCCGTATAATTAGAGGCCCATAAGGTTTTTATAGATATGAATTATTATCAAAAAATTGTCCGTGTTTTTTTATTTATCTACTAGAGGTCCGCCCCGGCTTCGCCCGTGGTACATATTATTATTTCGCAATAAAAGGTAGCCTATGTCCTTTCTCGGGTATCAAAATATCTCCATACCAAATTTCATGCAAATTGGTTCAGTAGTTTAGGCGTGATTGAGTAACAGACAGACAGACAGAGTTACTTTCGCATTTATAATATTATAGTATGGATTAACCACACTACTGAAATAATTAGATTTTTAAGGTTTGGTCATTGTAATACACAAGAAAAATATGAATAAAGAACAAAAATATACTATAAATGGAGCACTCCCCGTTGCATTAGAGTACAATATCAGTTAATCATGTTTTTAGATTTTCAAGAATTAGGTACCTACTGCCAGTGGTAAAAGGTTAAAAATTAAATTTAAAATGTTATTCACGTTATTCACAATCAATTAAAAAAACACAAAGGGCTGATCTTTCAATCCTTGGTTAAAACTTATTCGTCGAATAATGTATAAAACTACCATTTTAAAAACGTATTCTAATTGACCTTATTTGACAGTTTACGTGACATTTTAATATTATCGTGTAAAAATTTATAGTATAAGTTTTATCTTGGTCTTATCCAAGCATTAAAAAATCGCCCCTTAGTATTGTATTTTTACTGGAACAAATAAGTGGTCCTTATTTTATTTTGAATGTCATATATTTACTTGATAGTTCAATATAACTATTATAGTTACCTTCAATTCGTTGGCCAGTTTAGCCTCGACTTGCGCAAGTCGCTGGCGCAAGTCAACAATATCTCGCATTAGTCTTGCAGCTGCTAGCTTGTAGTCTGCCTGAAAATTGGTAATAGATACTCTAAATTAAAGAATGAGATAATAAAATATTATAATATCTAATAATTTGACCGTCTCCTTGGTACAGTGGTTAACGCGTGACCGTAGTACCGAGGGGCCCTGGGTTCGACTCCCGGTGGACACAAAGAAAAAATATGTCTCGGTCTAATCGCCTAGGTATTTGTCCCCTAAAGAAAATCGTACAGTGAAACAGATGTATGCATAATGCATCTGCCCCTTACCCCACTTTGGGACATGGGACTTCACTTTATGGTTAAAGTATATATGTAGCATTTTCGACTTTGTAAACAAAATCTCCAGAAATGGTATGTCCAGTTATCAATTATCAATACATGATAAATAATTTATAGTATTTTTAGTATTCCTAAGTAATGTTCTGGCAGAACAGCGTTGGCAGGGTAAAAGTAAAGAGATGAAGAGAGGTAAAAGTAAATGCAGAATATTGATTAGAATTATTAGATTAACAAACAGAAAGGATGACCTATTTAACAATTTTTTTTTATTTGATACAAAATCACTCCTGGAATATCTAACTAAAACTTACTTACTTCTGAAACAACTACGTTTTGTTTAATGATTGACACGATTATTTTAACCTATAGTTAGATTTATCGAGCAAAATAGTACGATATACAAATTATGTAACTGTACGATATACGCCTTACAACTTTAGAAGGAGCATTCTTAGCGACGTTCCTGCTGACTATGTCCGGTAACTGAGACACGGAGCATGGCGTGAATATATCGTTTGGCGCTTTTGTTACTCCTTGGATTGCCTGCAATTTTTAGTTGGAACAAATCAAGAAAATTTCTTAAAACAATAGCAATATAATATGTTTTGAAGTGAATCTCTTTTAGCCGCGTTGAGAGTAAAATTTCAAGGTCGCGTAACACGTTATGGAGTAGGACGACGATTTTGATATCTTTGAATCTTGCCAAAGAAGTTTCACTTCTGACACGCATACACGTTCTTCTTTATAAAGTCATATTTTTAATAACTATTATTGCGAATTCATTATTTCATTATTTCAAGGTCATTATTTTATGAAACAACGATGAAAAAAATGTCCATTTAATTAGGTAGGGTAGATGTAGAAAAGTCTATAAATTTTCTATAAATAAGTTTTTTTTTAACCAAATCAAAGTTAAAAGATTGCACGCTAGAAGTATTTCTATTACTAAAATAATTAACTAAACTAACATGCACAACCGCGTTCCTAGCGTGTTGAACATGATGTGACTCTTCTTTCTCCAAATGCCGCTTCAAGTGTTCTATCTCGCTCGTTATATTGTGCTTCTCTTTCTCGAGCCGCTGGTTCGCTTGTTTTAATGCCTGTAACGTTTTATGGTTTTACTCGCACTTCTTCACATTATTATTAAAATTTGCACCACATTTACAGAATATACATTATACATAGGTATCATGTAGATTGTAGACAATACAACATTGTTGCTAAACAAAGATTTACCATGAATAAAGATAATGTTGTTTAGAGGCCACAGAGGACCAGGTGGTGTTAAGGAAATCTATATTATGTCACAGTCAAATAAGGCAACTAAATTTTTAAAGGCCATTAAATTAACAGGATGAATAAATCCATCCCTCCGAATATGTAGTAAATGATTTTTAAAAATATTATGCTTGCTGGGCTTATAAAAAACTTAAGCTAATAGTAGGTATTATATGATTAAGCGTAACACCTTAACAAGTGGTTATACCTTCATCTGATCCCGCTTCTCATAGTGACACTCTTCGACCCTCCTCTTGAGTTTCCTCCTCAACTCGTCGAGGAGGGAAGAGAGGGTCACGCGGTTGGACTCCAACTCAGCGCGGTGCTGGACTATTTGGTTGATTGCTGTTAGGAGTTTTATACCTGGATACAGGAAAAAAGTTTTTAGGTAGGTTAGTAGTTTTATGGCTGGAATGAGGGAAAACAACACAGAAAACAACATATTGTAATAATCTATTAATAGTGGCAACTATTAATAGTGTGGAGGAAGGAAGGTGAAATTCCTTCATTGAAATAAAAAATGTGTGCGTGTACTAGTGTACACACGTAAGAAGTGAAACTTTTTTATGACCTTATTTTTCAAAAAATAATTTACTAATTGCAACTTTACAGAAATACGTCGAATCACGTATGTCGACTGTCGCGTAGTAGGGATAAGAAAAGATGGCGCGTAACGGAAAAATGTCACGCGTAACGAAAAAATTTTACATTAAATTTTATTTCAACCCCGATAAAGAAGTTTCACTTCAAAAAGGAGCATCCTCTACTAAACTGCGCAACTAGCCGCAGCCAGTGACTGATTGATATTGCCGGAAAGTTGTAGGTATATATTCGCGATTCAGGTTTCGGTACAATTTAATAAATTAAAGTTTGCATGTTTTTGTTACTTACAAAAATTTTGATAAAAATGGCAATGTTAAAGCATAATTTATAGACACAGATATTAATTTTTGTCCGTAGTTTTATCCGCGAGTGAAACCATGTTGTGGAACGTCGATCCTGCTATTTTGGTTACAATTACATCGCTTGTAGGCTGCAGTGCAAATCAGTGCAATTTTTTTAGGATTCAGTCAGGTTAACTTATTCCTTACCTAATTATTAAGTTCAGATTTTAAATTCAAAATGATGAATAATATTATCACTTAAGTTTATTTATGTTAAAATATTTACGTTGCTCATTAAGTCGAAATCTTTGCGCGGCGGGTACATACGAACAACTATCGGGACTCGGGGCCCCTGAATCTATTCCGGGGAACGACTGGGGCCCCGCGTAGTCCGGCATCGTTGTTTCTGAGTGGTCCTGTGAAATGTTAATAATTATTAATATATTATTTATGCTATACAAGTTTTTCTCCTTCACTAAGTTTATTTTTACAATATTTTTTCTTATCCAAGCGAAGATGTTTCAAACAAACCGAAAATCATTCAAATTCGGTCAGCCTTTCTTGAGGTAAGTATAAGTACTGTAACAAACACGATTTTCTTTTATTGAATATGGGTGTTTTTCGTGTTCTTTCATAACACATAATTTAATTTTTAATAGTGTTTAGCGAGTAAAATTTATTTCATTTAATTAAAAATAAGCGTAAAATTGGTTTTTCATTGTAATAGACAGCACATAATATGAGCACTAATAATTAATTCTATATTACACTTACCAAAGACTTGTATTTCGGTAGATCGTCACCAGAAAAGCGCACGGTGTGATGCCGCAGCTTGGGCGTGTTTGGGTGCATTATTTTCAGCGCCATCTTGTTTTCGGGAGCGGAAATCTAGTTAATTTTATTGTGTTAGTAGGTACATAGTTATTTTTATAGATACTTAAAAATAATGTCTCGATCGAATCGAAAATCGATGTGTTATATTGGGATTTGTTTCATTTATCTTGTTCATTATAACATAAAAAACGAATGAAATTTTGCCATGATTACCTAAACTGTTTTATCTATTTGTCAATCCTATAGTACTAATTACATTTCCCGCAGCCGGAGGCCCCAAAAGAAAACCAGATTTACTTTATTAACTACATTTATTAACTAAAGTGAGACTTTCAGCGACCATTTTTGAATTTTGTGAAAAAATGTTGCTGGGGCTCATCTGCTCATCTGTGGTCCTCTACAAAGTATGTGTCGATCTGCGTCACATCATGTATCAAATGGCCAAAATTAAGACGCTTATCTTCAGTGCCTGTTCCTTAATTTTGTCATTTACATTATAGATCTTGAAATTCTCCGACTCGAACATACATCCAGTAGGTATAGTTAATATGAATGTACCTTGGAGTATCACGAAGTCCTCTTGTTGCATTTATAGTAAGATTTTAGATGAGCGTGGCAAAGATAATATGTAATGTCGTTCATCTAGTTCTTGCGTCGTTTCTTTTGAGAGTGAAATAACTGTCGTCTCGCAGGAACTATTTAAGGTTTGATTCTGAATCTGAATGAATTCCTGAATACAGTCCGGCTTCGTCTGAATTTGATTGTTTTTCGATTCACAGAGATACCAGATATATACTTCGGGCATTCAGCCTCTATGTACAAGAATGAGTTACTGTTAGTTGCTATATAGGGATAGGAAGGGATGAGGGCCTGCCTATTCTTATTTGGAAAAATAACTAAATGAAATAAATCAAGAATATATACTAGTAGAAACTAATGGAAATTTAAAAATTATTACAATTTGCTTACTCGAAAAGTAGTATCCAGGCTTAAGTATATTATAATATTCCCTAAATTTTAATTCTAATATTTTATTCTTATCATAAATGATACCTTATTTCTTAATCATCTTCCTAACTATTTCCATACGTACCTAACATTGAATGATGAACTTAACATATCTAATAAGGTTTATTTTATTTAAGAATTGAATTAATGTGAAATTAATTTTCTTTTGATTTTCCACCATCTGAGAAAGAATATTATGATGGCTATTTTATATCATTAGATGATATTAACTGAATGCTGATTTTTTTTGAAAAGCTTAAATGAAATTGTCATATTTTATAGCATTTTTGTAATCCAAATGAATACCGGTAATTTATAACTATGATGATCGATCTTAATCTTCACAGTCAGTAAAGCTATAAAAAGCATAGTGTGTAAAGTTCGGATCACATGTATACCGATAAGGCAATATAATTAATGTAATACGAATAATTCTCGGAATAAAAGTCAGGGCCGTACTCAGGTGGATATAATTCATGCATATTCATTTTTAAATAATTAAGGTAACTCTAACGGGTTTCGAATTACTTAAATGCTTTTTCTATCATTTTTACTAATTATTAAAATTATTTTTATTCTGTAAATAAGATGCATTTAATTCTCCGTACAAAAAATCTAATGATTAAATTAAATTGAATGAAATGAAAAATTTATTTGTCACAATTTTTAAACGTTTTTTCAATTGAAATCGGCCGCATACATTGAATTTTTTTTTACCTAAAGCCTCCTATAAACCGCGAATAAAAGCATGTATAATTTTTTTTATATAAATTGTAGGTACGTTTTGCCTCTATAATGATTTCTAGGTACCGATTCATGAAGCGAAATGTAATATATAGAGTGGTTTTGTCTTTTTGATCCTGAAATTATTTATTAATGTATTTTGAATGCCTACTCAATTTTGGGTATGTGATTTTATTTAATTTATCATTGATTAAGAAATTAGGCTATTCACTACCTTCAGCAGTAACTTTATAATATAACTTTATAATCTAGTTAATAAGTATTTAATCTAGTTAATAATATAGTATACCTATTTATAATTTTAAAGTAAATCTCTACTATTATCTAAAACTAGTCCACGAACAGCCTAACTCAATGTAGTGCTCTCGGGAATTAGACTTTCACGGATGGAAAATCATGGAAAGGAAATTAGGACTAAAAATATAAACTATGTATAATAAAAGGAAGCAACACAGAACCATTCTATGTACTTACCAATAATTAATCTGGTTACTTTTTGGGATCGATGTATGATTTAGCCTCCAGGCCACAGGAACCGTAGATTCTGGATCCTCGTAGCGATAGCGATTTCACTATCTATGCCACATTTATTGAGGATCCTACCGACTGCGCCAATTACATTTCCCGCAGCCGGAGGCCCCAAAAGAAAACCAGATTTACTTTATTAACTAAAGTGAGACTTTTACACCCATGTCTGCACGATGCAGACCGGAGTTAAAGAATGAATTTATACATTTTAATAATTATTATAAAGACGTAAGCTTGGATGCTAACTCAGCTAATCGGACTAACATTCTTTTCCCGTGCGAACGGCGTATTCATCAGTTTCGTATGAAGGCAGGGCCGTAACTTACTTAATAATATTATAACGTTGTCTGCTATTCAACATATTGATATTATGTAGTTGACCTCAATATGTATAAAAATTAAAAAGCTTACACGTACGCAGTATAATAGCTCGAGTCTAGACTAAAATTAATGGATTCCTATAAAACGTTAGTAAGCACTAAGTCTGATTTTAGGAAGTGTTCAGTTGACTTTTTGTAATTCGTTGATTTCGCTTAGGTTTGGAATTTGGATATATGCAAGGTTTGATCACAGAATAAATATCTGCCCCATACGTTTTTTTTGATGTTATTCACCAAATTTTTCGATAGTGAAGTTGCGGGCAATAGGAAGAGTCAAAGAATGAAGGAAATCTTTCTTGACACACAAATGATTAAAAATATAATAAATAGGTAATAAAAAATGTATATATATAGGTTGTTATGATATAAAGGAGGCCACGTCTGAAAAATGTCGCACATGATGCAATGAGCACATGTCGTTAATTAGTATTACAATGGTATTACATACAATAGATAAATAAATGTTTCTTACCCGATACAAGTCTCTTCGTTCTGTTGTTCAACCAATTTTTGCATGAAAATTCGTACATCGCAATAAATCCAATTGACTATACAGGCTGTTATAGAAATAAATAACGGATTTTTATGTTTGTTATCTTTGAAAAATGTGTCTGTAGTAGTCAGTTATTGGTCGGGATTTATTGGCGTGCGCTATATTTAGGGCTAAACTTGCCAATAACTTGTAAAAGTATACTTCAAATTGCATAAAATATAGGTTGATGGACTTACTAGCAACATGCTTGAGAAAAATAAGATCTATGTTTGTCTTACTCAAACTAAAATAAGTATGTACTTATTTATAGTTAAAGAGTGTGCTTCTTCTCTTTTTCACTAGATGCATAAGCCCATACTTGCTCTGTGGTCTGCCCCCCTAGTCAAGTGGCTTTCTGTTAGCGTAGCGTTCAATAGAATAGACTACGAATGTATGAGCTTGACGTAAGCTGTAGATACGTTTATCTTCTGTGCATAAGCCAAGTGCGGTCTTGGACACTTACGAATTACGATGATTTCCTTTACCGATATAAACTTTTTTAGTAGGTAGATATATATAGATATATTATAAATACAATCTCCTTTTCTGAACACCCTGTATACAGAGGCTAACAAGCCGTACTTGGTACGCCCTCGTTCATCGTAAAAAATATCATAACATTGCCGATGAGCCTTTTCCATTCCATTTCGCTGGCGATCTGTGATTTGGATCGCGTTATGTAACAGTGATTTATTTTAGCAAAACACTTTGTTATTTTTTTTTAAATTTAATTCTGATTGTACTTATATAACAAACACATAAAAATCTGTGATAAATATTGTACTGGGATTAGTGGTAATAGAAATTAAATTTTTATCATCTGCGAAACTACTGGACTGATTATGAAAATTCTCCAGCAGAAAGCTTACTCACAAACTGTTCCTCTGACAATATGTATGTTTATTTTTATAAAAATGGCTTCTTATCAATAGCTTACAATATCAGTTTATGTTAATGAACTTTATCGCAGTGTCCCCGTGCATATGGATAATGCTGATCACTTAGGATCCATCAGTTATGCCTGTTTTTGCCTCTTCGTACAAAAAATAAGTACATACCTAATTGCTTTTGCTTGTATTCCTATATAACAAAAGCGGGATTGTGTTTGTTTGTCTTTTATTCAACGGACCGATTTTATGATGATTTTTGTGTCTGGAGAGAACGATAGAGAATAATATTGCCATTTCACCGCCTTTGACTATGCGGTTGAAAAGTTGTATGCTGCATAACGCCATCCACAGTATGACAGTAGTTCGGTAAGGCTAAAATTATTACTGCACAGCACGCGAACTGAACACGCACTTGCATTGCTTGTTGGATAAAAATAAGCCTTGGTTAAGCTATAATTATGTTACTTTAGTACTAACATTACTTAACTTTACCTAATTTGAAAAATATAGTGCTTGATAAACGGTTCTAAATTAAAAATATGTAATTTAATTTAGCTTTAAAATAATGATAGATTTTTTAATTAATAAATTTCTAAGATATACCATGATATACTTACCTAATAAGAATTTGATTATAAGTACCTAACTGACGAATTGAATAAAATGTGATCTTTTAATAAAACACGTTTTTCTTATATTGTATTTACTACATTGTGTTCTTACAGAAGCTTTTTTCATATCAAAACTTATGTATATCATGTTGCACTATCTTAAATTAGTTTTCTTTAATAAAAGAAAAAAAATCGGTTCATTTCGAATTTAGTACCACCACCAAGATAAAAGATTGTGTTTTCTACAATCTTATTACATTTTCTATCTTATAATTATTTATAATAGGTTAATACTTAAATAAAACGACCAATCAATATATAATAACTATTTATGTAAGTATATAAACAGTACATCGATAAGAAAAAAATAATTCATTTACCTAACTCACGAAAAAAACTAAAACATAATTAATAATATTATACAGTCATATCACGAAGGTTAGCAGACAAAGAACACATTTGCTAAGAGTTCACTTACCTTCGTAAAATGGCCGGGCTATACCTTAAAACATACATCCTCACACTACACATATTTTTATTTAAATAAAAAATAAAACCAATAGAATTCTCTTAAAAAAATCTTGCAATGTCCACTTTTGCATTATCGATCTATTTTTTTTTATATTTTACGCTTACTCTTAAATCTATTAACACTGCACGAATCTACAAATTTTTCGGCCCCGTTAGTTTGTTTTTTCCAAATAATAATGACACGTTCAATTTTATTTACATTAATTACACGATCGCAATCAATTTTGTATTTTCCGAGATTCAATAACAATTTTCTTGTGACATTTCCTATTTTCCCGCCAAAACTATTAAGCTATCAAAAGAAAACGCGTTCCTTTTTCAAATGTGGAATTAAAGAGTAATTCCATTTTTTTTTCGTAGATGCCAGCAACATTCGCTACGTCACTTTCGAAACTGTCAATGTCATTGCAATGACACAGATAAAAAAATTTACGCAGCACTAAAAGGACCAAAAACTTGTACATAACTATGGACAGGGCAACGCCCTCAACTTAGATGCTACCTCACCGAAAATCTCGCTATAATAACCTATTTTATACAAATTTCCATACACCCCGAGAAAAAAAAACTATTCTATTTAAATACCGGATTTGAAAGAAAATTCTGAATATTTTTTTAATTATTTTTAGTACAAAAATTATGTTTTTTTTTTTTGCATAAAAATTTTTCGAAATCCCACGCGGACGACCAAAAATTTTGGACAAGTAAATCAATTCCGTTATACTTTTGGCAGTCCGCACATCTACGTCTAATGATATTTAAAATCAATAATTTAACCTGAATAAATGCGTATTCGAATGAAAGAGGATTTTTTTAAATGTAAAATCAATCGTGCATTCGAAATCTTAAGCCACATAAAAATGCTCGTATTAAAAAAATATACATCAAATGATTGGGTACCAAAAACCTTATACAGGCTGTTCTAGAATTGATCCTACAAAAAATAAAAATTAAACGATTTTAATTGTCTTACCACGAAACATATTTAAACACAGTCTAACTTTAAACCAGGGATCTGTCACTTTAATAGTTGCCTATGTGAAATACGACAAAACCAGATTAATAACTCAGGCCCCGGAACCACAGACACAATAGAAAATCTATTGTGTCTGGGACCGATCGGGCCGCTTGGGGCTCAATGGGTTAAAGAGAACCCGCGCTTAAAGTTAAACCCTGTCAAAAGTTTTTTGTGGTAAGACAGTAAACGTTTTAAAACTTAAGGCATATTCAAACTACGGCGGTATCCGCTATGCCGTGGGTAGCGGTATCCCGGCACGCGATTAAATCTCTTACATAGTATAATTCTATAATATACAGACTGTAATCGCGTACCGATCAGAGTACAGTAACGAACAGCCGAAATAAACGCGATTAGAGTCTTTATAATATACTACGTAAGAGATTTAATCGCGTGCCCATCGGGATACCGCTACCAACGGCGGTAGAATACCGCTCTAATCTAAATAGGCCCTTATTCTGCGGTATCGTAAACTAAGTTATCGAAAAACCAAGATCAAAATTCACCAACACCCTGTATAAGAAACAAAATAATTTCCATATTTACATTAAAATAAATAGATTGATTAAATGAATCTAAACGCGGTTACAAACGAACATCTCTACAAGCGAATACATTGCAAAAACTGAACTTATATGTAAAAATACGAATCTAGGAACATTATATCTTAAAAACAAAAGCTAAATAATAATAATTTATATAAAAAAATGGAAGATGTATACATATAGAGTGACATACTGAACGGACGCTTCACGAGCGTGCGTTCTCGACCGTGTCTGGATATAAAATGACTCGAAATAGGTAAAAAGTACCAAAATTTAGGGATACCTTCAAAAACTAAAGTAATTAAATTTCTTTCTTTCTTATGAATCTTTCTGTTATATTCAATTGACAGTAATAGAAAATCAATTAAATCTCATCAAAGTAATAGAAGTAAATAACTCAAATTTATGTCAAAGTCCATTAATAATATGGATATAGGGAAAAAAAGCAATTTTACCGATTTAACCATTTAATCCTCAAAAAATATATGCGCAGAAGTTGAGAATTTATAAAAATTTAATCTAAGCTTTCATGCAAACTAAAACATTAATTTAAAAACATTTAAAAAGTTAAAAGTTTCGAATAAATTATCTGTGGCCATAGAAAACTATGATTCCAACAGAATCTATCAAGTCATTTTATACCAGACCGAAAAATCTCCACAACTTAAAAAACATATTAATGTCATTGGAAACATTTATTAAGTAATCTTGGCTTAAAAATGCCGGAAAAACCGTTGTCTATTACGAACTGATTTAAAAAAAATAACGGGTTAGTAAAACATCGATATAACACCCATTTACAGAGAATACATTAAAAAAAATCAATTATACACATTACATTTATAATAAAAAATTAAATTAAGAACGTCTATATGTATATTCAATTACATATTACATACATATATTCGAAATTATTTTTAATACATTTATCGTGTGTAAAAAGAACGTCACTACTTCGCAGTCTAGAGCGCGAAAATTTGACAGCTGTCAAAATGTTTTTTTTTCTACAAGCACTATCTATGGTGTTTATTTTTTTTAAACAGCCATGAATATTAAAATCCACAGATTAAATTGTGACAGTATTTTCAAATTCCCGCGGTTAGACTGGCAAATAATAAAATTGAACTTTGTTGTTGCAATTTTTGTATTTATTGAGCTATGCTCGACAGATATTGATTAAACCATATACGTAATAAATTTTAGCAGAAAAAGTGTCATAAAAAAGAACAAAAAAAATGAGGGTATATATAAAAAAATACTGATATTTCATCAGAGAAAAGAGTAACGACCATCTTTACCGACTTTAGCTTTACCGCCATTATAAAAATACTCTTACCATTTGAAAACCACTCTTATCTCGCTACAACAAAGTCCAATTTCATTTGAAATAGAAAAATAAAAACACTCATCAATTGCTATTTCAACTACAGTGCTGATAGTGGACTTTGACAGCTTATGAGCTATTACGTAAATTACGAAAAACATTTCATTCAACATACAACTTTATGTTTACTTTATTAACATGAAAAGCCCAGTCTAAGATAAAAATTTAAATTATTTTGATTAACTCATTTAAAAAGTAAAAAATAATAATAATGCGGGTACATTTAAAAAAAACTTTCGTAGTCATAAGTACCTTTTAAATTGATTTTCATGAAAAAAAAAGCCTAAAAGCAACCATAAAAAACATGTTTAAGTCCCTAAGATCATCGTGTGACAAAGACACAAAATACAATACTCCACGAGTTAGAAAGAGACGCACTGTGTTCCCTTTACTTGTCTATAAAAACCGTAAGCTCATTTAGTTCTATAGTAACAACATAACAGCCATAAGCCGCCAAAGAAAAAATACATAGAGCGGTGCTAAAAACTGAATAAATAAGGAAGATCATATAACCGTGACGCTTTAAAGCAGTATTTCTTCCAGTGTGGGAAAGAGATGTCGCTAGACGACCGGTATAGCGCTGTCTCTTTTCCACACTGGATATAATACCGCTTTAAGACGTCATAGTACGACGGCAGTTCGAGCCTTTGCACATACCGGACTCCCATTTCTGAGATCAACGTACAATGAACTTGAGAGATCGAATTGGCGCCAATATTTCATTAAAATAGACGTAAAATGTGAATATAATCGTTTATATTTACACAATACAGCGTAAAATAGCTATGTCGAGCCGTCTTCAAATGTCATTGACATATAGACGTCGCTTTGACAGTGACAGCTAAAAATGCTAAGAAAAGTCGACCGAATCTCACTGTCATCAGGTCATAGGACAAAGACAACTACATATAGTTTATATTTTGTGAATCGAATAATTTTACATGTCCTGTGCAAAGTATAGAACATTTGAATAAACGTCAATTTCGGTCGAGGACATAATATTGCAGTTGATTTAAAAACTTGGTCATACGACACTGTGAACAATAGTTGTAATTTTAACCGCGGACATTGTAGAAATTTCCTTTATAACTGCCATATAACAGTGACGGCGACCGTTGACGTTACCATTTTGCCCCGTTCAATTTTGCATACAACTGTTACAAAAACGCCGCTAAGCTATTAGACAGCAATAATTGTGGCCTTACCAGAAAACAAATTTAAACACAGTCTAACTTTACACCAGGAATCTGTCAATAGTTGTCTATGTGAAATACGACAAAACCAGATTTAAGAGAACCCGCGCTTAAAGATAAACCCTGTCTAAAGTTTTTTTTGTGGTAAGACAGATCTTCCATATGACAGTAACATTTGACGTGACAGATGACAGATGACATTTTGACAGCTAACTGACGTTTGGCGCCTCTCCCCATAGACACCGGTACGTTCACCCATTGATCTTTCACTGCATAAAATAGTCCGGATGGTCCGGATCCTTCTCGAACCGCTTAGCTTCCTCCTGCATGCTCTCTTTTATCTTCAAAATGGCGGCCGATTCAGTTTGATCGCTCTGATCGCCGCCCGGCCCGCCGAAACCTTACAATCAGAAATCAACACCACCTGTTTAATTTTATCAACTGATAACGTGAATATTCTCCTGGTGGTTCTCCAAGGTTACATCTAATAATCTAATCTAATCTAATCTAATAAATATTATAAAGGCGAAAGTTTGTAAGGATGTATGGATGTATGGATGTATGGATGCATGGATGTATGGATGTTTGTTACTCTTTCACGTAAAAACTACTGAACCGATTACAATGAAATTTAGCACACATATAGAGGGTAACTTGGATTAACACATAGGATAGTTTTTATCCCGGAAATCCCATGGGAACGGGAACTATGCGGGTTTTCCTTTGCAAACGCGGGCGAAGCCGCGGGCGGAAATCTAGTATAAAATAAGTTGTTTTGCTAATAATCAACTTAGTTATTATTACATAATCAACAGATTTTTAGTTCAATTTCTCTTATTTATTTGTAAAGAGTTTATTTTTTAATTTCATCAAATTTTTGGCTTAAGTGATACTTGCATGGTATAGAATTGTTATTATATTCAGGTATATAACTTGTATCAACGGATGGATAAATGTCTCCTGTAACACAGGACATTTCCTAGCATAGGAGACATTGTTCAAATATTGCAATTAATTGTACCTACAGCTACGGTTTATGTTTTACTTATATGTTAGTTATCCCATAATTGCATGTACATGTATTTTTTATTGTTGTCAAATAAAGAATTTATTATTATTAGATTTTATAGTAGTATGTAGTATGTACAGTAAAAGACTAAGAATTATTTAAGTGAAAAACACTTATCTTAATACACTAAACGAGGGATAAATATGAAATCCTGTAGAACAATTTCCTACGAACCTAGGGCAGATAACTATTATATGGGATTTTTTAAAGAACGGATAGATGATATAATTAACGGCACATGAGATCTCAACGAAATTTGGCTCAGTTAGAAAGATTACAGTCTGTTTTAGCAAGGCAATCTAAAACAGACTGAACTGACTGACTACCCTAAGATGAAAAACCTATCGCACAGAAAAAAACCCTCAAAAGCAAAAAGAAAACACCATCGTATGCTTACTTAAGTTGTAGTCCCCCATTCCAGAGCCCGAGTCCTCACGCGGAGTCCCCGGCCCTCCGCCCCCAACGCCGCCCGGCGAAGACTTCATCCCGTCAACACCGCCTAAACCTACACCCAAAATCGTACATTTTTCATAGCATTAAATGCCGCTTAAGCATGATTTTCGCTACACTGTGCCTGATCCGGGAAACAAATGAAACAATATCCATAGAAATTTCAACACCGTGTCCCGTCCGAGTCACGTTCAGGCATGAATCACTTCATACAAGAGCGTGTGTGCTGAGCACACGTGTCAGAAGTGAAACTTCTTTGGCAAGATTCAAAGATACCAAAATCGTCACATAACTCCATGACTTGACGGTATTACAACGACGTGACCATGAAATTTTACTATCAACGCGCCTAAAGAAGTTTCACTTCAAAAGTATATAATAGTGTTTGATCGAGCTCAGGACGGGGCACGGCCCGGTCGCGACACGGTGTAGCGTAAATCATCTTTTACAGATATGTATTATCTGAACAATAACCTAGGCGGTCTAAGGCACCGCCACCACCAGCGAGGAAATAGGACGCGGGTTCGATTGACATGATTAATAGACCGATTCATTTAATTAGTAGCTTTTTTGTAGAGCGAACATTATATAAACCTACAATAACACGACTTAAATCGTCAGTCTGCCTATGTCCATCCACAAAAAGTCGAAACGTAACCTTAGAAGAGACTTTTTTGTTCAAATTGCTTCATTCTCCCACAAAACGTTCTCATTAAATAATTTTAAATATTATTTAATGGTCCCTCTTCACAATAGGGCAGCGTTGGCCCAACAATTAATGAT
>CAJQZN010039210.1:0-15252 GCA_907164685.1 Colias eurytheme | reverse complement strand
CGCCCTTAGCAACTGTCCCCTCGCCTGTCAAGGTCTTATGCTGTTCAAAACCGCCTGGCATTGTACATACTTACTCTGAGACGTTTATTTGAAGACATATAAAAATTTCGAGTATACAGGATAAAGTTTATTTTACCTCATCAACTGTGCGTTTTCTAAATGATCTGTCATATACTTCTGCTTATTGTAATCGCCTGTCAATTTTTTTTTAAGATGTACAATAAATAAACTTTATCCTATTAAATTTTCAAATTTACAGAAACAAGTTTAGAAAACCAATTTTTTTAACAGTTTAAAAAATAAAGGGGCTGATGACGTGCAGGGCTGACGCCTGCCAGGTCATGGCTATTGCTCTTAGAAGGCCATAAATCGTAAGTATACAAATTTCTAGCCTTACAGGGAGACCGTTACTCCCAGGGTTCACTGGCTCTTGGACCAATAGGCCATACTGACTGGATACTGAACTGTTTTAAAGTATTCCACTCATTTCAATTCTTCCCATGGAATGGATCCTCACGTGTCAAATATTTATAAAATTCTGTATGTGAGTTAAGCATTATTATCCAACGAACGGCGTAAAACACCTGGTTCAGAATACCTATCTGAAAGATTATAATTTCACATTTTTGCAGTTTTTAGATTGCTGTTAAAGTAGCATAATTTTAAACTTGTTGGCATATTTTTTTGCTGTTCCCAGCATTGTGATCACAAAGATCAGTCTCATCCTTGTGGTCATAACGCGCCCTTACCATTCAAGGTGGACTGTCCGCGCCGCAGCCCGGAGCGCACGCACATCACGAACTTCATGCGCGCCAACTCCCCCGAGGCCCCCCGCCGGCACTCCCCCGCCCCGCGGCGCTCCCCCCTCGCGGCTCCCCCACCCCGCGCGCACAACCCGCCCTCCCCTACCGATCGACCGCACTCGGAGCCGCCGAAACGCAAAATGTACGCCCGGGAAGAGGTAAGATTGTAGTAAGAGTTGCATAGCATCCAAATCTGCAAAAATCATCTGAAAAATATAGTTTTCAAAAAAATGCTTTGCATTTCAATTACGGTTTTTTTTTTAACTCTTACATCAAAAAATACATTTTATTACTTGATTATAAATAAATTTGAAATTATCGACTGTGACGTCACAATATGGCGCCCCATCGATCCTATTGCTAGTTGGATCGCGTAGTATGTCAATTGAATAATATGAATTTTACCTGTGTTATGTGTGAAATTAAAATTTTAATTTACCTACCCTACCCTGCCCACCTGAAAATACCTGAATACTAGCAGTACACTCAAATACTTGTATTAATATTTTTCTTTGAATATTACATTACAGGAACCATATTTTATCAGTCGAATAAATCAAAATCTTGTAATTAATAAAACACTTAAATTTTTAATTATTAATTATGTAATACATTTGTAAATTTAAATATTTAAAGAAGTTGGTTAATTAAGGAAAACAGTCATAGTTTTTTATTAGCGCCAAATACGTTAGTGCAAAACATTAATTCAAGGTTTATATATGTATATTCAATATACATTCAATTTATATATGTTTTTATTTGTATATATGTTTGTTATGTGTACCCCTAAACATTGCAGGTGTTACAAACCCTGGAAGGGCTGCGCAAGAGTCTGCAGCAGCAGTCCGCTTTATTGGCGGTGCAGCGGACTCGCCTCGATTCCCTCTAGTGACTAGTCGATGTTTTCCATTCCTTGCCAAATATTAGCGAATTAGATGTTTTTGTTTACATTATCCATGTAGATACTTACTTGCATCTGGTTTATTGTGCTCAAATCTTTTTTGAGTGTGTTTTTTATATGTATTCGTAAAAATAGTCCTCATATTCATTATTCAGAATATGCTCGAAGGACCTTTTCTAAGTATGTTAATCCTGCATTTTCCGTAAAATATTTTATACAATATTGTCTTATTTAAAAATATTACCTATCTAATTCATGTGTTTCTTTTTAACCGACTTCAAAAAAAGGAGGAGGTTCTCAATTCGACGGTATTTTTTTTTTCAATAGTTAATTTTATAATTGTTATATCTCATTTTTAAATAAACCTGTTCGTGCCATAGTTCTTTGTTCTAATTATGCTAAAAATATATCTTAATTAAGCAAGTTTCGTGTTGCACTGAATACATTAATTAGCCTTATTACCATGATAACGGGACACATGACATGTTTGAATAATTCAGTAAACACATACTTATTGATTACATAACACTCTCTTTATTTCTGATACTTTTAATATTATGTCAATTTTATGGTATTCACAAAGTCAAATATTTTTTATTATTCGAAATATGCACGGAATTGTAGCATAAGCAAGCATTATAAAACATAATATTTATGCAATTTTTGAAAAATATTACAATACATATTTGTGTATTAGAAAATAACGTCTAGATGCAAGTAAGTTTGGTAGTTCTTCCATACTTTCCTTGACAAATCCCTCCAAGTTTCTAGTCTAGTCGACATTTAACCACGATCATGTTTTATTGACAGAGATCATTGTGCTGGGTTGTAAGTTGTAACAAAATAGTTTACTTTGAAACAATTAATATCTTTGGGTTGTTATAATTACATTTTTGTAATTTCCATAGAAATTATGCTGATTTCCATAGAAATAGTGCTTGATGTCATTTTTATACAAAAGGATTATATCAAATAGAAACGTATATCACAGCATCCTTGTGACGAGCGACCTTTGCTCTAAAAGTGGCATCTTTTGGTAAAAAAAATTGTATGCAAAATTAAAATTTCTTAAGGTTGAAAGTTGAATGACACCAAGCATGAAAAACTATGTTATGAAATTAATTATCAGTTCTAATGGATTTAAGACACGATTCATACATTATGTTTTTTCTGTTTAAAAAGTTTAAGATACTGAAACTGATAGAGGTTGTTCAAAATATATTTTATTCCTTAAATGCTATCTACTATATTCTTAGACTATATTATGTTATTGTTTGTGTAGTACACGAAATACTGAATTATATATCTTAAAACACTTGTACTAAAACTCTATATTTTTTTTCATATTTTCTGACCAATTTACTATAGATCAAAAAAATAAATAAATACTTAGTACATACACCTATGATCTCTGTCAATAGCACTATGCATTAGTCTAGTGTTGTTATCGTTTCGTATATAGGCGAGGCCATCTTTATTATACTATTAGCGTCATTTTATTGGTAGCATGTAGAAATACTGTTGGTTAGTAGAGACCAAGAAACATTCCCTAAATTTTTATTCTTTATAAGTAAATGTGGTCAGCTTTTGTAAGAAACTAAACACATTACAAAATTAAAACAGATAGGTTTCTATACGTTAGTCTAACCTATTCAATAAGTTACACAATGGTTACACATGTTTTCTTAAATATTATAGTGTTATAATATTGCCGTGAAAACCTACAGGTCTCTTTTCCTTTGCCAATAGAGAACCCTAAATATTTAAAAATATTGATAGCCTACAATAAACTCATTAGTAATTACCCGTGAAAATGATTATCAGTTGTAAAATGTATTAGAGATATAACTCTACAGGGACTACAGGGGACTTTGTTGTTTTTGCTCTATCTGCATCATAGGTATTAGATATTAATCTTGTGTTTGTAATTGAACATTATCAAAAAAATCGTATTTTTATAGATATCGGTTACGCACGTCAATCGTATTGACGTGGTTTGCAAATAAAAGTACTTTTTTATTTATTTCTCATTGTGCTGCTTACCGATATATGTTTATTTATATTGATATTACTAAGCTGAATGTCACGTTTTAGTATTTTACATTATATAAGATTTACTTCAATGTCATATAATCTCGTTTTATGTTTTAAATTGTTGTTGTTGTTGGTTAAGAAAACTAATCAATTAAGTGATTAGTTTTTTATTACAAAGTTTACTTTGTTTTTATTAAGTAATATTAATTAACAGCAAATTCATTAATATAGCTATATTACTTTGGTATTTGTAGATCGCAATTACTTATCTGTCTTTCATTTTTAATATGGATAATGGAGTCGGGATTTCATAATTTTTAAGGGGTTACCTGTAACCATGTTGTCTAATTATTCCCAGTGCAGGAAAGTGATGGTTGTAGACGACCTATATAATAATATAGTACACGTAGACGCTGTCATATATCCATACAGGAACAAATACTGCTTTAAGACATCATGGTACGGGGGATGATCGGACAGGTTTGAGATCAAATAGAATTATTTGCAATATCTCCATAAAAAGGTTGTTTATTGGTCTCTTTACATTTAACAGTATAGGTACTTATAGAAGTTGGTAGCTCACTGTATTGTAGACGTAGTTTCACTAGCGGTGTAACCCGCGTACACGGTGTAATATTGTAATACTGTGGTGTAAGACTGCGTTGTAATTGATAATAATATACACTATAATCGTTATACTACGACTATATGAACGATGTTTGGATTTCATACACAAATATTTTCAAATACGATATAAATCTGGTTTAAGGTCACACAGTTCAGGACATGCGCGCTACTTCTTCTGATTATGTATGATATTATTATTTTTTATTGGGATCTAGAGGTGTGTGACCCTAATTTACAATTAATGTGCGATAGTCCAGCGGTAACAACGCACGCTTTGACGTCATTACACATGACTTTCCAATCCTTCAATTGTGGAAAGTTATGTATAATTTTATCAACAAACAGCAATTTGAATAACTCGTTTGCATCATTGAATCTAATTAAGTATTTGGAATGTTTGCCGAAAATAAGGAAAATTACAGCGCCATACAACAAATGGGAATTTTTTTAAACTTTGTTAGATATTTTGTACGCACTTTCTTGACTTTATTTTTAAAGATAACTCCTATTTTTAATAAGTGAAAAGTTTAATTTTCTAATTCTAAACATCGTTCGTATCACAAGGATGCCCTTATTCAGGTATCCCATATTTTGTTAGTGCAATTTTGGGGACACGCAATGTACTGAGTGTCACCTTATTTAAATGTAAATATTTACCCACTTACTGTTTATTGTAAGTATAAATAAGATTTATACGTTTAGTTGAATTTTCATTAAAATATTACATTATTATTTGTGTTTTTATTTTACCCTTATCTATCTAGGACCTAAGGTACTATCCCATTCTCCATACCCATTGCAATCAACATTTCGGGGACCGAAAAAGGTAAAGATGATTATTAATCAATTATTGTAATAACACAGATAATATAACTAATACCGTAGTATATTATTATTAGTCTGTGCTTATACGGAATACCACATAATACTATTCAATAAAAAATACTGTTTATCATGAAAAACATGCATATATAAAATTCTTTAGCTATAGTACCTAGTAAATCCGCAAAGCCTAGTAAATAACGGCAAAAGCAAGTATTTATATAGCTTATGTGTTATTCTGGTACATACGCTACATTACTGCCAAGTATCATAAACTTCTATCCTCACAAACTATCGCATTTATATTATTACTAGCATTCCGCCCGCGGCTACGCCCGCGTTTTCAAAGAAAAACCCGTTCCCGTAGGATTTCCGGGATAAAACTTATCCTACCTATGTCCTTTCTCGGGTATCAAAATATCTCTATACCAAATTTCATGCAAATTGGTTCAGTAGTTAAATAAATAAATAATAAATAAATAAATATTATAGGACATTATTACACAAATCGACCTAGTCCCACAGTAAGCTCAAGTCAAGCAGGTTTTTTAGTACTAATTACAAGAATCTGGACACTATTAATTTTTAGCAGAATTCGTTACGGATGGTGTTAGCATTGTCAATGTGCTTATGAAACTCTGCCATTGTGATTTTTTTAAGTTACCTTTTTAATACTTTTTTTTACTCAAATAGATACTAGATGTCGCTATGTTTGCACTGCAGTACTTATTACTTTTAGTATGTGTCAACAGATGGCGCTGTAAGCTTCATTAATCGCTTCAACGGAAATTCTGCAACTACTAGGTACATTGCTCCGAGACTAGGTATATGTTCAACTCGAATATTCTGGAAATTCTTAACTAATTAAAATTCTACGTCAGTGTTTGACTGCACCATACTATATATTATTATTTATACATAATTAATAATGCTTGCAAGGAATTCATATTGTAGAATTGTTTTGTTTTTAATTATGATTCTTTTCATTATTTCTAATATTAGAAAAAAATATAAATTACAAGAGAGTTGTTTCAGTAACTTTTCTTTTTAATGTAACAAATATCATAAAAATTAATTATAAAAAAATAAAAAAGTTATTGGCTGGAGGTGCTGGGATTTGAACCCAGGACTTTCAGCATGCGAAGCAGACACTCTACCACTGAGTTACACCCCCAGATGGATTAACTTGCGAAATTAAGCTTTCATTTATTCATCTTTTAGTTATATGATTTGAATTTATAAAATTCACCAATCATCGCAAAATTTTCATTATTGTAGGTATATAGGAAAACGTGTTTTGTATATAATGCACAGAATTTGTATTTTGCGAATATGATATGATTTTCATGAAATGGTTCAAGCCGAGCTTTTGAAGCTTTTAATGTCCGAAATTATTTTCTCTCCATAGCATAGTTTTTAAAAGTTTTTTTTGTTGAATCGTCTATAACTCTATAGTTAGTACTTAGATACTATTTTCTGTCAATGTTTCGGCACTTGATAAAGCATAGATAAAACTTTTGCTTTAATCCAAAATTATTATGGATTATGGCATCGATAAACCTGTAAATTAAAAAAAACGCAAATATTATTATGTATAATCAAAAAAATACCTATACCCGAACTTGTATATATAATATTCACATAATATACCTAACTCACAGTATTACAATAATATTGTAGTTGTGCCTTATTCATGATTATTTTTAGCCCGGTGTATATTGTTTTGATCCTAAATTTGTTAGGTATTCTTTTATTTTAGTGGAAAGATTAATAGTGTAATAATTGACTGTGTTCAAATTTAATAATTTACATTTCTTTATTACAAATTATGCTAGGATTGTATTTAAATATTTTTCTTACAGAAAAATCGTAATTTCTCATTTAAACTCGTAATTTATCATTTATGTAATCTTTTAAGTTGGCAATCGTTTACATCGTTATTGCTTTTGCTTTCGAGTTAATTTTTAAAATATAATAGCTTCCTAATAGCACAGACTAATAATAATATAGGTACTACGTATACACCAAAGCGCGTCACACACAAATGACCCACAAAATTTCGGGTCATTTGTAACAGGATGGCGGTTCTACAGGGGTCTTAGTACGCAATGACAAAAAGAAAAATAATAATAGTTTAATAAAACTAAAAAAACACGCTTTTTATAGAAAACCGAACTAAAAAATAGGAAATTTTATCAAATTAGTGTATTGTCATCGGTCCTCAATAAATCTACAAAGTTTGAACGAAATCTGGCCGTTTAAAGTGGGTCAAAATCGCGCCCAAAGAAGTCGGTTACAAACATACAAACATACAGGTGAAGCTAATATAAAGCGTGTAATGATGGTCAGTACGCTGATACCGGATACCTTAAGATATGACTGATGTACTGATTAAGAATGTAATATAAAATATGTAATATAAAATATTACAGTATCTTAAGATAAAATATTATAGTATCTTCACCGTTTGTGACGCGCTTAATAGTGATAAAATTGACTTTTTATATTCTTTCAGCTTTAAAGTTTCTGATTGAAAAAACATAATTATTAAGGTTCAATTTTTAAAAACTAATCGGTGCTAATGTTACTTATTATATTGAATTCTTTAGAAATGAGTCATTATACTTTGCATATCAATATGTAATACATTATCAATCTAGTTATATTATATGTACTAGGTTCTGTAAAAGTAGATACCTATACACTGTACTGAAGTAGTTCGTTTTTGTCTATTATAAGCTAATCGGCACCTTTTAACCTTATTTAAAAGTATAATATTTTGTTTTCCACTCTTCAAATTGTTACCTACCTATTTAACCTAAGATTTTACCGATGCATAAGGTTTTGTGGTAAAAGTTAGTAAAAATGTTAAATAAATTTAAGCTGACGCTAAGTCGTCGTTAAGACGGGACTGAGTTTCAAAGAAAATATTGCATGACTAATTTTCAAATTTAACAACATACATATTATTATTAATATTGCACTTAATTAATTGCACTTTAAAATTAACTATTCTAGTCTAGGCCCAGTAGGTATAATTATTAACAAGGAATGGTTTTGTGGTAAAGCTTTTAATCCTGGCGACACAATTAAGAAGTAAAAACGTAAATACTTCTGAACGAATTTGACCACTTTTATTATTTGGTATATTCTAGTACCTAACTAGAAACAATTCCTAATTATTATTTAACTTTGTTAGAACGTAGTTTCTCCGTAAGATTTCGTTTTGTGCTTTTTTTGGTGAACATACTAGTTACTACTACTAATAGTACATATTTTAAATATTCTATGTGCAATATTGAACTCTATTCAAGTAGGTATTACATAGAAGATGGGCATTATAAATTAATATAAGTATAAATGAAAAAGTATTTTTTGCAGTAAATATCAGTTAACTACAATGTTATGATGAACCAATAAATTATAAATAGTAGGCACACAGTAGGTAATTTATACAATAATATTGTTTTGATGGAAAATAATTAAATATAAACAAATTAAAATACCAAATTTATCAAATGAGAATACCCATTAACGTTTGTTTTCCACAGGATTTAAATTATGTGGAGTGGAGTAAGTTATTCTATTGACGTCAATCGTAATTTCTCAATAAAATTAATACCGTTTTTTAGATCTTTTATGCTTGGTTCGATAAACTTTATTTATTATTACATTAATTAGAAGAATTTGACACAATTTATTTAGACAGCAATAAATAATAGTTTCTTTTTAATATTTTGATTTGAAAGTGTATTTATTTCTCCTCGTATTTTGCTACACTTATTATGAATTTTCGCTTCAGTAAGTAAGTAAGTAAATATCAAAATATGTTCACCTATCACTTTTTCCCTTGAAAGCTTTCTAAACGTAAAAAAGGCTGAATAATGGATAATAGAGCTTTAATTGATCTATGAAACACGTTGAAAAAAAAACGTTATTAAAAAAGTTATTTTTCTTTTGAGAAAATCATATATAATATAGATCATGTCGAGTGGGTTTTTTCAATAGGTATATTTTTGATGCAATGTGTCCTTCCCCAAAAGATGACAAATGAGGGAAATTCATGTATGGTCACGTACGCATAACATAATGCACGTAAGTAATGAAAAACATGCTGTAATTTGTAATCAATATTTTGTTATATTATTTTTCTTGTGAATTAAAACTTTTTCCACTATTTTAAATAGATTTTTCACAAGTTTGGATAACAAATGACCAATATAAATTTACGACAGTGAGATTAATAAAGCTAATACTAAAGATATATAATTTTTTGATGATTTAATTACATAAAAAAATTAAAAAATGTCTATAATTTTTAGAAAAAAATTTAGGTAAAACAACTTATTTGCTATTTTCGTTGTAGTTGCTACGAGTACGTTTCTGTAGAGAGGCAGAACTTCACAACATTTTAAAACTTTTAATACTTGAAAATTGTTTATGTCGCATCTACTGAGGTCCTTATAAAAAATAAGCAATTTGTATGGTGATAATATGGTTTTTGCAAATTATTCATGATAGGTATTTATTAGATATATTTCGTAGGTACTAAGTACATAAAGGAAGAAGATAAGCTCAAATATTTTTTTTATTCTATATTTTCAAGATGTCGGCTGATTATCGTGATCATTACCCTCGTGATGAATAAATTAATTTATATTTTTATAACCAAAAACAACATTACCATAATTGATTTGTAAATTAAATTAAATGAATTATTCAATTACGAAATACGTCAATCACTTAATATTAGCTACCTACTGCACAGTTCAAATATTTTAGAATTATTTTGAAACGATCAAGTGAATGTAAACAATTTTTTTCATGAAAATTAAATCTTATGCTTAAGTAGGTACTTAGTTCGTGAAAATATATGTCTAAGGTAGATAATAATAGATATTTAATATGAAATTGATGTGATTAAAAATATGTTGGGATTTTTACGTTACCATTCATAGATAAATATTAAATAGATATGTTTTTCAATATGTAGATAATTTTTTAGGTGCATAAATTTGAATTTTTCATATTTTCTTTCGTTTTACCTTTGAACCAACGAAAACTATGCGAATGATCCAATACTACGAAATTAGTCATATTGCCTATTTTTCCATGTAATTGTAGAAGGAAGTTATAGGTCATAACTCATAAACTAAACATGTCCCAATATCCTTAAATAGAATCTCAAGAATGAATCAAACGTATAGTAAATGCTGAATGGAGTTACCAATTAATATTGTATTGGCTTCATCAATGAATTGAACACTGGGATGTTTAGTTTAACCGCAAAATAAACAATGATATGCGTTTTATAAGTCACGCGTGATGGAGTACGTACGTAAGTCTGATCTGTGACGTACGTTGGGAATGAAAATGAATAGAACTTGAGGAAAATCCAATCAAATTCATGAATCTAGTTGGTTACTTGTATTTTTTATCTACTTCTAAAAGGGAAGAGGTTCTATATTAGGCTATAGCATGCATTTTTTATGTTCATCGCTAGCACAGATTCCATTTTGGTAAGGAAAAGATGTACAGTAGAGTTAGTATGAAATCCATACTAATATGTATTATAAATGCGAAAATAACTCTGTCTGTCTGTCTGTTACTCAATCACGCCTTAACTACTGAACCAATTTGCATGAAATTTGGTATAGAGATATTTTGATACCCGAGAAAGGACATAGGATAGGTTTTATCCCGGAAATCCTACGGGAACGGGTTTTTCTTTGAAAACGCGGGCGAAGCCGCGGGCGGAAAGCTAGTTAGTTATATGTGGTAGATCCTTGGTAGATCCTAATATAAAATAAAGACAATAAATTTATAAAGTGCATGACTCCAGCATTAGCTACTATTAACTTATTAAGTATTCTGAGACTCCAACGTAAAAGACTATCGATAGGTGAAAAGTGAAATTCATTTTATTTATCAGGATTTGGTAAGTATATTTTGACCTTCGTAAAATGGAAAGCGACAAGCGTGGTCTAGGATGGAGTATAATATAGTGCCCTAATAAACGCCTATTCACTTTTCTTTTGAACAAAGTCAGATCAATGGATGGCCCCACAGACATACATGTATGTCTGTGGATGGCCCATACTCCATAGGTTTCTTTGTTGGCCTTTTAAAGGAATCTTTGGAATTTGCATAATAAACCTATAATGGCAATATACATAAATAAATAAAATATTTCTCTAGCTACTTTTTCTATATATTATGATTTAAATATATTATATGAAATGTTATTTATTATGCTAATTTATCCGGCTGTAATAGGTAAAACAGGATTATAATATACATTTAGCTACAGATAATAACTTACACTTGTCTTTTTTTGCATCATTATCAATCTATTTAAGGGTTAATTGTTAATTAAACATATAATAAAGAACAGTAATGGGTGCAAATGTCATTCTCATGTCTTATATTATAATAACACCATAGAAAAAAGCAAAGGAATTTTCTTTATCACTTTGTTCGCTGATGCATTAAAGATTTATTAGTTTAATTTATTATTTACATCTCATTTTTTTTCAATACCTAGGTACACATATTATTACACAAAATTAATTCTACATATAAAATTACATAACTTTTGTTTCAGTAATCTTTTAGATATGGATTCAAATTACAGCTTATTACTGAATACTTTTGTAAAATTGTTATCTTTGTAATGTGGGCGATTAAATCGGGTTATTTACTAATATCCAAGTACTCATAAAGACCAAATAATAAAGCTTTCTGACACTGACCCATGATAAAACACAAATCAAACGCTTTCGAGAAGTTTCGACGCGACACAAATCCCAGAAACGAATCACAATGGATTCCAGCATCCGTATTAACGGCTGTCTCAAGTGCAATAGGCCTAGTTTACACATGCTTATTACTAAACATTAGTTAACCTATAAACCCATTGAAAATTTATTTCCACACTACACAGATTATTATTTTTTCAAATAACAATTTTAATTTTATATTTGAAGACTAGCTGTTGCCCGCGACTTCGTCCGCGATTCGGTCGTTTTTCGTCATTCGTCGTTTAAAAAAAATACGTGACACTTTATTTTTGAATGTTCTTAATTGTCTCTTATAAAATTTAACTACATTAAAATTGAATACTCTGATAAGAAAATCTTAAAATCATCGAAAATCATAGACATCGAATATCTGAGGAAAACATGAATGAATGTGATTTAAATTCTACATTTCTTAGTAATTAAAATAATAATCTAAATTAAATGTAGATAAACAGTTTGAGCGCACCATTATAGAATATGTACCTAAGTAATAAATTACGTTAGTTTACATAGTAACTTTACTAAAAACACGATGACTTTCTTTCGCGCTCGGTACCACAAACTAAACATGTTTGTGGTACGTGGCCCGCGTCACTTTACCCCCCACGAGTTCCCCTCCGTTGCTATGCGAAAATACATTCGTCGCCCTACTGTAGGAAAAATTGTAATACTGCGGCCTGGGCGTTATAACACGCTCAGGGAATTCCTGAGTGCTGATAGACTTCCGTCTATCGGAATTTATACCAATTTTATATTAATATCACCATCTTGAGGAAAAGCTTCTAATGTCGATTTAAAACGCATATATACGGATTAACCTGATGAATTAACATGTTCTAAAATTGTGAAATGAGTTCAGTTTTAAATTCGAGAAATATTGATTTCTTGTATTCGATTATTCGTCGTAGTCGAATACAAAATATATTTAAAGAAACTTAGGTTGGCCTTCAGGCAAAAGGGATCCTATCAAATGATAAACTTGACCTTGTATCTTAAAAGTAAGAATGAAAGGAGCATCTGATAATTGTTGAGCACCAAAGGATCATTTAAAACGCAATACTATAAGAGCTAATATTGTCTAAGAACTGTTTAGATTGCACATGTTCCTCTAAAACTTAAAAGTAGTGATTTCAAGGGTTCCGGCGTATCTTCAAACGAAAGCCGACTCCTTACTCCACTTTAAAGCATTACAAAAAGAACATACTACGTTAATATCGCCTATACAGAAGATGATCTGTAATCAATTGTGAGGTTATAAGCAAACCCACTTTTATATTATTTTGTCGGACCACACCACCGAATTTGTAGATTGATCTTCTATGTTTACCTCTAAGTCATTAAGACTATGTCGAAATCTGTCTGCAATAAGACGGGCCTCTCGCTATTCGTCCGTTTAAAGAGACCAATAGTTTCAATTCTTAATCTTTCATTAAACAAACTTATTAATCGTTCTTGTCTCAAATAATGGTAATATTCGCGTCCCTACTCTAGTCATTGCTTATGCTCATGTTCATCTTCGAGAGATCGAATAATATTATGGTGCACCCTATTATTTGTCAAACGGTCTTCATATTGAGTAAAAGTTTCAGAATTCTCGAGATAAAATATGACGATCGTGATCAGCTGTGAGACGTAATTCCCTCTCAGTGAGGGTTTCGGTCTCACGGGATAGTACAATATGCCATTTGCGATCAGCTGTGAGACGTTATATATACCCTCAGTGAAGGTTTCGGTCTCACAGGATAGTACATGCCGTTCGCGGTCAGCTGTGAGCCGCAATTCTCGTTGTGAAGCGGTTTCAGGTTCGGCATAACACATGTTGTTTTCGGTCAATAGTAAGCCTCTTATCTCTAACGATCCTTGAGAACTCTTATTTCTCATTTTCTTAACTTTGCTCGAATTTCGATATATAAAGATTTTTTAGGTGGCACTGATGCGGGTGAATAAAAATTAAAACGGACTAAGAGTGTTATAATCTCAATCATCATCATCAATACATATAATAAAATTGTGGAAAAGTGATGTCTGTACAATTAAAATATGTAGAAAAAAATTAGCAGGTGTTATTATTATCGAGAAATCGAGAGAAACCATTTTTTTCTCTTAAAAGCTCCCCCCCCCTCCCACTTCCCGAACTCCGATTGACCGTAATTTATTTTTCCTTACATTTTTATCATATCCTTTTCTAATGGGTTTCATCCTACTGCGATTTTTTTTTGTTTCAAAAATTATCTACCCTGGTGTATAGGTAAATTTTCCACATAAAATGTCCTTTAAATTATGTTGTATTATATTTTTAACCCCCGACGCAAAAAGACTGGTGTTATGTGTTTGACCGCTATGTATTTCTGTGTGTGTGTGTGTGTGTCTGTCTATGGCACCGTAGCTGGCTAACAGGTAAACCGAATTAGATGCGGTTTTTTTTGTTAGGCAGAATATTTTCCGACGCTGGTTCTTAGATAAAGTGTATCAAAATTGGTTCATCCACTTATTATACCTACATAGGGGTAAAAGTGGGAATGAAAAAAATGAAAGTTATAATTTATTTTTAAAGATCGTCGGGAAGTTTATGAAATTATTTATTCCTTTTTCTATACACTTTTCTTCGTCTAAACGGTTTAGTTACGTGCTCTCTCTCTCTTCAGCCTTTAGTTACGTGCGTGAGACAGGAAAGATCTAATTTGGATTTGTTTCTGGATTTGATAAAAACTGAGTATCGATTAAGCTGATCAGTGGCTACTGGCTACACCATAGATTATTAAAAACATCCGTTTAAGAAAGGAAGGAAATAGAATTTGCTCCTCTCCCCCCCCCTGGTTCCTAAAAAATAATATGACATAATTTAAAAGAAATTTTACGTAGAATTAGTTAGGCATTACTTTTTTGATTTTCGATATTATATACTAATCATAATTTTTAATTACAATATGTAGTAACTATTTGGTATAGGTTAGGCATTTCATTTCTTGATTTTCTTTAATAATTTGGTACGTAAGTTTTTTAGCTCAGTTTAGTAAGAAATTTTAATAACAATTCTTTTAATTATTTATGGTAGTACAATTACAGTACAGTATGGTTGTACGTATTTACTCAATAATTGTATGTTAAGTAGTAATTCAGCATGGGCGTAGCCACGGTGGGGCTGGGTGGGGCGCTTACCCTGGCTTTGATCTGGTAGGTAATAATTGTGAAGGGGAGTGGGCGTGGGCGTGGGATTGGGACTGAACGTGGCATATGGCGTGGGAGTGCGAGTGGGCGCGGGAGT
>CAJQZN010039208.1:0-11829 GCA_907164685.1 Colias eurytheme | reverse complement strand
TTTATAGAAAAACATAAATATTTAGATGTAAATGAATTTGAAGACGTTGATATCAAAACTTTTGAGGTATGTTGCTTAAAATTAAGCATTAATTTTAATTTAATACAATAATTATTTATGTTAATTAATTTATGATATGATAAAAAAATTCACTTCTAGGACACAGCTATGTTAAATCATGAAAATAGAGATACACCCAGTGGCCTAGGAGAATTAAATAACATCCTTACGTCTACGCATAGCAAGATAAATCGTCTGAAGGTATGTAAGTCATAAACTCCCCGAAATAGTGTTTAAAATTATAAATATATTTTATTAGTCTAATTGCTTGTGTTGTAACCAATTGTGCTCGATACTCGATGTAATAAAAATAGTGAAAACAATACCTCTTTGTTACATAAACTAAATTACAAAATATATAATTATTATAGTGTTTGTCTTGGCTAGGAATTTTCATACTCTTTTGCATGGATATACATATTATGTACCTACGAATAACCTTATAGTTAGAATTGTGGTTAGAATAGATATTTAATTTAATTTCTCAATCACAAATTGACTTTATGTAACACAAAGTTTATACTGTAATTTCAGGGCGTGTGTGGAACTGTCACGAATTTCTTTCGTGTTAAATTAGCATCTAAAGATTTATCATATTCAAGTGAACCGAGCTACATTGGACAAACTAATTACGACAAAGATTACGTACCACCGGGTAATTCAGAATTTTCATCTGTTAACACTGGCCTTGGGCCCAGAGACAATGAATTAATGACTCCAAGCGCGGGAAAAAGGCAACATGGCGGCGACATAAATAGCGCAATAGAAGATTTAAAAACTATGCAGAAAGCTGAAAATAGTTTTTCTTTTGGAGGATTACTGCAATAGTTCATTTCGTAGCTTGAAAAAAAAAATGTTGGAAGCTTTGCGAGCTTTTGAGGTTTTAAAATATGGGTAACAGTTTCAATATATTACAGCAAAAATTAAATTACGAAATAATTGTATTATGTATCAATCCGAGCTTTAGAAAATTGGATTGTAATTTTTATTTGAATTGTAATATAAATAGGTATATTATTATCATCATTTCACAATGAGAAGTACCCAATTCAAATTTTTATTAGAGGCGTAAAAAATTATAGTTTGTACATGGTTTGTACAATGAAAGCTGTGATCCCTTAATGTAAGAAAAATTTAATTATATTAATATTATAGCCATATTATAGCATTATTTTTTCGATAGCTGTAATCATAATAGCTTTAAGCGATTACAACTTTGCAATTTTTTAGATGTGTTAAAATTTATAAAATACATATAAGTATTTACTTATGATATTATGTAAGTAAACGATATTCAGTCATTTCCTGCCTAAATATTACCTAGCGAGCTAATTGCTTCTCCAATAGTTATTATATTCTCCAATTGTTATTATATTGTATAATCTATAATATAAAAATAAATCCCAAAATGTGTTGGTAAGCGCATAACTTGAGAACGGCTGAACCGATTTCGATAATTCTTTTTTTATTATATTGCTTGAAGTACGAGGATGGTTCTTATGTAGAGAAAACGTAAACATGTACCACGGGCGAAGCCGGGGCGGACCGCTAGTATATAATATAATAACATAATAATATTTATTATAAGTGAAATTTAAATAAGATTATACAATGATAAATTATTGAAAAGTGTGGGCTGAATTGTAAGTACCTACTTATCAAAGCATGAATGATATTTTTATTTTTTGCTCACAGTTACCACGTAGCTAATGCTGAATTTGATATTTTTTGTTTTAAGGCATTCAATAAAGAATAGAAAAAATTCGATCACGAGGCGGGATCCGAACTTCGAGTAGCTACCTCCGATAGTGATAAAATAATTAAATTAATGCTGTACGTCATACCGTCATACCCATTATATTGTGTAGTTATATTATTATGAAACGATTGCTTAGTAATTTATTATATTTTTTATTGATTAGCTTGTAATATTTTAGGTTTATGAAACAATGTTAACATAGTGAATTATAATTTGTAATATTTTCATGTATTAAGTGATTAAGTGGCAGTAAAACTGCATAATTTCTTCTTATTATTATGAATATAATTCATTGCTTTTATTCAGTACCAAAAGAAATGGAAGCAACTCTCTTTTTTGTGAATTCTCTCAATACTCCATTAGGCACATTTTTATCCCACCTGAATTTGAAGAAATCATATTTTATTTTTATTAAATTTAAAATATGATACTTCATTGAATAGGTATTATTGCCGTAATTGAATATAGCTTTGTACCTACATATTATATTGCTTAAATCTCTATTCCATTTATTATTGTTAACTCATTTTTATAGAACAACTACCTAACTATGAAGTTTTTTCATTAATTGATTTATAAATTAGGTATTTATGAGTAAGTGAAATCTAAAATGTCGTGTTTTTCGATAATTATTAATTACTAGCTGTGCCCGCGACTTCGTCCGCGTGGAATAGTGACTGTATAGTAGTTACTACTTAATTTTTGAAGTGAAAACTTCTTTAGCGGCGTTGAGCACTTTTTCTGTAATGAGTATAAAATCTTAAACTCGCGTCAGGACACGTGACCTGATCGAAAAAGCGTAAGACGAATACCATTCCAAAATATCAAACATGCTCAACGTTAATAATCAAGTATTCACTTCTGCCGGCACTCCCGGAGTGCAACCCTTCTTTTTTATTGAATTTAAAGGAAAAACACGTACTACCATAAATAATACAAAGAACTATTAGTAAAATTTATTACTAAACTGAGCTAAAAAATAAAAAAATAAATACCTAATTAATTTTCTACGTAAAATTTATTTTTAGGCACCAGAGGGGAAGGGAGCAAATTTATTTTTCTTCCTTCCTTGTATGGATGTTTTTGTTAATAAATCGTGAAGCAACTGAGCGCCGAGACAAACGTCAAAACGCAAAGGAATAGAATCCGCTATCGATACTAATAATTGACATAAGCGTATGATGTTTTGCTAAGGATTTGTTCACCCTACCAACGACGACGACGACCACAAACAAAATTTTCATCCAGTCGCAATTTAACAAAATAGTGCTAAACACAATTAGAATAAAATATTAAAATTTCCTGTCGTTCTGGTGCTTGGAATTTTTTTTTTGAATGAATGAATAAATAGATTTTTCGTAGAAACGGTAGCTCCTAGAAAATCGAAAAAAATCTATTTTTTATTAATTGACCTCGAAATTTTTTTCTTCCGAGTAAGTACCAGTATGACGGGAAATTTTAATATTTTATTTTGAACAAATTTGGTCTGGATGAGAATTTTGGTCGTTGTCGTCGTCGTAATTTTGGTAGTGTGACCGAACCATTACTAAAATGTGATGAGCTTATGTCAATAATAATTAGCGATAGCAGTTTCTATTCCATAGCGTTTATTCTAATCTCTGCCGTCTCGGCCTGCAGATCTTTCCTGTCTCACGCCTGTAGTAACTAAACCGTTTAGACCGTGCAATAAAAATTAATAAATACCATTTTAAATATTTATAAAAATAAAAAAACAAAGTCATCGGAGCTGCCATACCATCATTATCATATCATATATTATATTTTTTTTATAATGGTACTTAATTTTAAAGATCCTCGGGAAGTTTGTAAAATTATTATTTATTCCTTTACATTCGTTGCGTTGGTTTTTTTTTAATTTTTAAATTTTAAACTTCGGTTTCTTATTTTCAAGTAAGCGAGACCTACCTCCATTTTACATTCCTATATCATATTGATATCTATAAGTTTGTTGCTCCTTGACATCATCATCAACCGTGCACAAATTATAATGGACCACAGTGACAAAAGAATATCAAAAGAGTGATATCTTTAGGAAAAAAAATTGCCAAGGGCCAGGCCTATGTGGCTTTGAGTAGAGTTCAAAATTTCCAGTGTGTGGCTATCCTCTCCCATTCCCTTTCCACCCCTAGTAAATGGGATAACCGATTTTGATGTAAACCATATTATCTTATTGTACCTATATGTACACGTCATATCCTGTCGTTTGATGCTCCATTTGGTTTATTTATCTAACCACTGTCACCCCTAAAGTGCCCTATATGTAATAAACGGATGAACCGATTTCGATAAAACATTATTAATTGTAATTCACACGTTGCTCTTTCATATTTTGATATATCTACCGCTTGAGTATATTATTTGACAACATTCCATTATTGTTCATTCCCACTTTTACCGCTGTAATATAATAGAAGCTGTAATGGATAAACCGAATTGGATAAAAATATAACTAATATTTTTTCCCACTTTTACCCCTATAAAGGTATAATAAATGGATGAACCGATTTTGATACACTTTATCTAAGAACCAGCGTCGGAAAATATGCTTTAACTACAGTTTTGGGTTTGGGATCGATTTAATAATTTAACCCCTGCTAATTTTTTTTACATATTTTCATTGTACAGACATCACTTTTCTAGAATTTTATTATATGTATTGATGATTGATGATTGATGATTGACCACGCGCAAGGTTACTAATTTCCACTACATCCTCACGCAAATCGCCAATTTTTATTAACATTGAATCTGTTAATAAAAAAAATCAAAAGATAACCGTACCTTATTTTATTAAAAAGCTACTAACAAATAAAGTTTTATCAAGAACTAAAGTGACCTTCTTTATAGTCTTGTAAAAGTTATACCTACATAAAAATAAAATTTCATCATTTTCTTATTTTGTCATACTTAACTTTAACTAATAAAACATGAGTCTAACTATATAATTATAATTATAAAGAATAAATACAAAAGTTACAACTTATCTTTTGTGGGAACGCAAGAAGGCGAAAATTAAAAAAAAAGCTGAAGATTTATAACAATGTAACGAATGAACACAATCACTGTTATCTACTATTACCTATATTAACTGTAATGGTGTCTTGTTTGACATCAAATAATAAACATCTACCCTCACTTATAAAAATTTAGTACATATATTCACATGAAATATAAGCGCACCTGAAATGGACTCTGGGAAGATATGAATTATTTATTTAACTTTAAAAAAAAACAACCTCACCAACATCATAATATTTAAATTATGAATTTACAAGAAGCGTTAATATTATGTAAATTGATTTGATTTTAATGAAATCTCATAGATGGCGCTGTTTTAAATTTGTCTTTATACTACTAAGATTCATTAAACAGTTTCTCTGCCCAAATTACGTAAATGACGTAGTTTTTATAGTGTAAAGCTAGATAATAGCATGGCTTACTCAAAAACAACATTTAAACATGAGTCTTTAGATTGTACGCTGTCGTAGTACATGGAATACGTAAGAAAAGTAAAGGTTCACAGCTCCTCCCCCGGAGGTGATAGCATGATAATATGTTTAAAAAAACCTCACTCGACCTGTTAGTAATATTCATGCAAAATTTGAAGTCAATCTATGCAGTACTTTTCGAGATTAGCTCGGACAAACATACAGACAAACAGACAAACAGACAAACAGACAAACAGACAAAAATTCTAAAAACTATATTTTTGGCTTCTATATCGATTATAGATCATGGAATATGTATTCTTTTAAAAAAATATTCAATGTACAGTTTTGACTTTCCTACGATTTTATTATATGTATAGATTTATTAAACTATAAAAAAAAAAAATCTTTTTCTAAATTATAAAAATAATAAACAGAATCATTTATGGCAATAAAAACAGAGCTTCCTTTGTGTACCTATTTATAGTTAAATACCTATCGCTTTGATTGGACATTTTGAATGTTATCAATTATATTCTCTACCTATATCTACTATAGTATGGAATATTCGCTAGATTGAAGGGAATTGTGATATTAGCACGGAGTGTTGATATGATGTATAAGGTTGTAACATTGAATAAAGATCAATAAACAAAGCCTCTTTCCATTTCATTTCACTCATTCCCTAAAAACAAGGAACGCATCGATTCTCGATCTATCTTACATCAAAGTTAACCGACATTGATCTATCAAGGGCAAACAAAAACTGGAGTGCTTCAACCATGAAGCAATCGCTTATATAAGATCTGATTATTGTATCATGACCTATTACCGTTAACGCGAACAGACGCAATGTTACTAGTATTGCTAATAACTGCATTTACTCTTACCTGTACAGCCAGTCCCTTTCATAAGTATCCATTCGTTTTTCTACTGGACGTCGGAAATGAAGAACTCGGTACGGATAACGCTGAGCAAATCAAGGTCTCCGTGCCAGGAGGCTCGATGGCTATAAAATATCCAGCTACGGGTGAAGGTGATATCATTGGTCACGTAAGAGTCACAGGGATAGACTACGGGACGGACCTTAAAGCTAATATTGTCGAGGGTGGACCTGGATATAGATATGTCGTTCTAGTTTTCACGGGTAATTCAGGAGTACAATACGATACTGTTGTAACTATACAGACCCTGAGTGATGATAAATTTGAATCAAAAGAAGAAGAAAGTCAAAGCATGAGTGTTGAGACTGGGAGCTATGAGGTGAAAGAACAAGAAGATGATCTTAACAACAGTGCAGAAGAAACTGATAATGAGCCTGAACAAAAATTGGTTTATAGTGAGAGAATGAATGCCGAATTAATGCAGTCAAGTTCCAATACCTTTAGGATCGTGAAAAATGAAAATGTTGAGGTGGATGAACAAGATAATACTGCAGACGAAGAAGACGATGACAACGAGGAAAATAATAATATGAGCGATGATATTCATGAACAAATTAGTAATTCTCTCTCAAATTCTGAAGGGATCGATGATTCTGATGATTCTGTAAGCAGTTATGAACAAAAAGATAGTGCTGAAGTTAATAACCAAGAAGAAGGTGACGATGAAGATGATGACGATGACGGTGATAGAGATGTTGTAAAAGAAAAAGTATATAATTTGCAAAACGATGACGCAAATTCAGAGAGAGGTTACTCAGTGATTCCCATTAAATTGGTTAGTGGTTTTAGCAAATTCGATGCATTTAAGCCACCATACTATGGTGATGTGATGCTGTATCCACAGGTCGCACTGCCACAAGACAGGGTCTTTATAGACCATTCTGAAAATGATGATAGTCAGAATGACGAACAGTCTAAGGACTCTAATAATAATGTTAATGATTACGTTTCTTCTGTAGAGTATTAAGTTTGTATTTTCTATATAATTTAATGTGATAGTAATTGTAAGGCAAACTGTATATGCAAATATTTTACGTTATTGTTATTCAGATTGTACATAATTAATTGTAAATTTGTGTTTTAAGTTATGTTATAAATAAGAAAAAATAAATTATGATTAAATTCTTGAATGTCTCATCGTATCTAAGTGAATAATTATATTCCATGTTACATAAAGAAAAAAGCAATAATACATAAATCTATCAAGTATGATTTTTTGTATGTTAATGCTTCACACTCCAACCAAACAATAAAAAAAAAACAAGTAAGTATATTACGATAAGCAGTAATATTATTCATCGTTAACTTTGTTTAATAATTGTCTATCAAATAAAGAATTATTACACGGTGAAATATCAAGTTCAATAAAAAGCTAATGAAAAAACCATAATTGCATACAATGCGGAGGCGTACACGCGTAAACCGACAAACATCGATAAATTGAAATGGTAGAAATATCCACGAAGTATACTGTATACACGTGGTTCAAGAATTATCCGTCTGACACATTATCGCAGGAGGCAGTCCACTTAAACCAATTTAACCTGTGGGTATAACCTTTAAGATTGAATGGAGATCTGTCCTATTACCACATTTTAATGATTATATTCCAATCCACGTGGAATCCGATTTCTATAGCAATTGAAATCTTATATTTGCGACACGAGGCTTATTTTCGGAAAGTGGAATAGTTTAATCCTTTGTGCGAATGTAGGTTATCCCATTCGTAGAATATTTAATTGATCGGCTGTGTATTGAAATATATAACAGGATGTATAATAAACAAAGAGATTACCTAGAATTTTCATATGGATGGGAAGGGAAATTTTAAACTTTTATAATCGTTTGATGACGTCATGATCACAATGATTTTTAATTAGCACCATTCAAACGAACAAGTACAATGCCTTTATTAAATTGATAACTAAATAAAAAAAAAATATAATCCCAATGAATGTTGATATATTACCTATTTGGACAAAAAACATCTCGTTATTACTACATAATATGTATATTGATATAGAGTCAAATAAAAACAATAATGGGGCAGTAATGGAAGATAGCCTTCTAAGAAAAGAAATTACTCGAAACGTTGCAATTATGTAAGCTGCTGCTGGTTACATTTAAACCGGCATATTTTCCACTTGGATAACGGTCCATAGAATTTCAAATTTGACTTTTTCAGGCAAACATGTCAACGTTCCATTATTCTAATTCTAAAAGTCCGTGAAACGTTTCGAGTTCGGTTGCGTTCGAGTTGTAACGGCCTGAATACATCTTCGATTTTGTTTTTGATGGCGCCTTAGACTTGGGATACACTGTAGGTGAATACATGATTGATAGGCCTATTTTTACCCGACTGCCAAAGAAGGAGGGTAATGTTTTTCGAGTGTATGTAAGTATGTATGTATGTCTTTTCCTTTGTGACCACCTGTAGCCTAAACGGCTTGATGGGTTTTGATGTATGAGGTATCGTTAGATTTGTCTTGATTACGGGAGTGTCATAGGATACATTTTATCCTAAAAGTCCCACGGGATAAAGACATAATAATATTTTTTCTAAATTTCCCTTTAAAAAAATATGTATGCGTGTGCAGTCGGGTATATTGTTTTTTTAATAATAATTGCTTGTTTAATAGAGGCATTTCTATACTGCCAAAGTCAAAGAAGTGTGCTTAACGGCTACTGAAATTGCTAATATTTGATACTCTATCTTGCCTCAATCCTGATCCTCACTGACGTACTGCGTACACCACTTGTACGATAGCTTAGTTGATAATTATTTTTGTAACTAAGTAATTCAATGTGTATCAAAATATTACAATATTATGATAAATTTTCACCAATGAGAGATGTGTAGAGAAACTTAAAAAAAACCCGCAACCAACAGAAAGCCGTTATGAAAGCTCATATTGTTTCAAATAATATAAATCGATTGAAGCATTTTTTAATTACCTACTTAATAAAAATGTTTGTACCTAACCGTTTAAGGTTTTCGTTTTAATTTTCCTCTTCCTTCGCCAATTATGTTGGAGAGAAGAAAACTGTGCTTTACAATTTATACATCGAAGCATGACTTAATTTCTATCATAGCAATGTAGCGGACGATTAGTTAAGACTTAAGATTATTATAATAAACAGTAACATAATAACTAATTCAATGATTACATTATGGAAACAATAACAGCCCAGCCCAAAGTAACAATTTTAATAAATAAACCATTTAGTTTTCATGTACCACATTAATGCAGTAGCTCACTATCACCATTTATGTAACTCATATTAAAACAACAGGACCGTTTAGCATCTTTTGCATAAAACAAAATCCAAATGGATTCTGGGCATTGCATATTTAGCACAAAAACGGTTTTCGAGCGAAATTGGAAATTCAGATTGCAGACGAAATAGGTCTTCTCCGTCGTCGGTGTCGCCTGGCACCGCTATATAACGTTTTCAACACATGATGTTTAAATTAAATACATACATACTCTGTGGCTGCATCTTGTTGATTGAGTTATCTGTGTTTTGTTGATCTTGTTGATTGAGGTGTCTGTGGCTATTGTTTGTCTGTGCGCTATTATATATTTATAATACCAGCTTTGTGTTTTGGATAAAAAATGCAGAGCTTTATTCAAAGCTCATACAAGCTTATCAATTTTTAAGGAAATCTCACAACAATTTTAACACATACATACTTTAGTAAACACTTTTATATTTTGATTCACAGAGAATCAATGTGATTAAAATAATAATAGTTATCTACCCTGGAACAATATTATGTTGTAGTTGTAACTTGTAACTTGTATGAATGTTGCTGATTGATACTGTTTGTTGTATGAGGTCAACTTTAGTTTAAAATCTTATTAAATAGGTACTAAACAGTGTCATTTGCAACCTAAATAAATATTTTTGTATTAAATTATTTGCTCAGTAACCAGAGCAAGGCAATAAATCTTGAAACATTTTATTTTGGTACCTCCATACGAGTGCTTTATTAAATGCACTTATTTTATTGCATCCTTGAAATTTAAGCTGAATTTATTTTGAAGTTCAACGCTGCGAAGTGGGCATACCTATTGAATGAACAATCTAACAGTTTACAAACAAACAGACTGTAATGAACCTGATATTATTATGACTCAAGAAGTACGTTTATTTATTTATTTATTAACACTTTATTGTGCTAGCATACAAATAAATTCTTAAAATTAAAACTTAAAACTAGTCCAGTACAGAAGGCGGCCTTATCACTTAAGAGTGATCTCTTCCAGGTAACCTACTGTGTGGAGTAATATTATGAAAAAGGAGGTAGGTAGGAAGTAGTTTATGTACTTTATACTTAATATATAAATCAGACGCTCAATAATATTCGGATATTTTCCGATTTAGTTCCGCCATTAAGATCTTATCTGAATATTTAGAGTAAGTATGATTGAATATCTAGAAAATTAAAAATGCTGGAATAAGTGCAGCTGACAATAAACATTTAAAAATAATTTTTCCTCTTGGATTCTATTAAACTTACATTTATTAAGAGTGCGTATAAAGCCAGATAATTCTACGATTAAGCCCCGCACATTACGCGCCATGCCGCGCGCCCTCACAATACCCTCATACACCCGGCTCATCCAACGTACGTAAAGTTCATCGCACGCTAAATTATACACAATATTCTTCGCTCGTTCAACGCGTATTTTCGGTAGTTAGTAGGTATGTTGTCTAAAATAATTGTATAAAACAGTGAAGTTGAAATCATCACAAATTATGTAATATGTCTTTTTATTATTATTTGTTTATAATTATTAATGATAATCGATACATATTATAAAACAGTAAAAAAACTGTCTGTATGTAATATATAAAAAAAAACAATATTAGGGAAACAGTATAGAGCACGAATCCGTAAAAAAAGTCTGTCGAAATAGCGAGTATAGATACTATTTTTAAATAAACATACGCAGTCGACGACACACATTCCTCCAGAACTTTATTTTGATTAATTTGGTTATAGTCCATTGAATGAGTCCCTCCAAGGGGGGTCTAGAGTGCATGAGTTAGTAACGTAAGATGTTTCTTCGGAAACATGTCAAGAGTCCCTAGGTAATAAACATACTAAAACCCCGGGCCACTAGGAGGAGCCCCGGAGTGGGGGGAGGGGGGAAATGGGTCCATTTTTTCATTTTTCGCTTAAATCTCAAAAACGGTACATGTTAGAGAAAAACTTTCAAGGAAAAGTTGAAAGGCCATAAAATTATCTACAAGTTGTACCTGAATCATTTTTTCCTATATCCTACCGTTTCTTAGTTATACGCAGTAAAACATGATTTTGGCTCAAACAATTTCCACATCAATCGATCAAAAAATATTTCTTTCTTCCAAAAAACTCAAAAGTGCAACTTGTGACCGGTACTGATAGATTGCTCTTAATTAGGTCTATAATTGGTAAAATAAACACATTCCTCCATGGAAGCCTTTAGGAGGAATCGATTGTCAAAATATTATATTATGGTAGTTTGAGTTACTGAACTTGATCTTTTTTATTTTTTTCTTCCAAAAAACTCAAAAGTGCAACTTGTGACCGGTACAGATAGATTGCTCATAATTAGGTCTATCATTG
>CAJQZN010039207.1:56014-70408 GCA_907164685.1 Colias eurytheme | reverse complement strand
ACGCCGCGATATACACGGTCATACATTTTCCGTTTCCGCACACAACAGAAACCTTTCTAATCCGATTATTTATATTTGACCTAAGCTTTTCTGAATATAGAATGAAAGACCAACAGTCCATACTGTTCATAATAATTGTACATCTTTCTTAGCACACTATTATACGGGGTTTCTATCATAATATTCAGAGTATAGTAATATTCACTAAATCTCATGTAAATATTTCTTCATTATTGTAAATAAACGTTAGTAGGTAATAGAAACATTTATACACTAAATAAATCAATTCATACGCAAACGCTTGAAATTCCATTCCATTTTCTGATATTATAATACATTGATATCTACTAAGAAGGTTGAATATGATATTATGATGATGATGATAATGAAATCTAGGAATGAATATAAGTTATGATCAAAAGCATCAAAACAACATTAAACATCGTAAAAAACATCAAAAACCATCAATAGCAGCAGACATTATCAGAAGCATAAAGTACATTAAACACTGCTCAAATTAATAGTGGTAACTAAGGTGGTAACTATAACATTGGTAACAATCGGTATAAAAGAGGTCTCATTCCTTCTATAAGGTTGTAGAGAGTAGGTATTAAGAAAACGTATTGTTGATAGCTGCTGATAATAAACATCACCGTTCCAAGAAGTAAAATACAATAATAACAAAATTCCATAACCTATTTCTTCTACGATATCTGTACACAAAGATAATATAAAACAAACAGTAACCTCTCCAATGGAAATAAAGACAATGCGGTTCAAACTGTTCGAACTGCAAAAGAAAACCACATTTCTAAACGTAAATCTAGTGGTTTTCACCTGACGTTGCCTCAGTTGAATTTCTATCTTCACCGTTTCGTTGACGTGAATAAAATCCTTTCAAATGTCAAAGAGCGAATGATGTTTGCGTTTTCTTTGTCGAATGTGAACGCGATTTCTTTGACGCTAAAGTTTAACATGGATAGGTTGTTTAAAATTTATAGGCAATTATGGAGCACATTTTTGGGTGCGCTTAGAAAATTTTATGCTAGCAGGAAGGGTCGCAGGAGACATTTTGATCTTAATTCTTGATGATTTTGTTTTATGTTAGTAAGGGCCGATTTTTCAATGCTTGGATAAAACTTATCCGTCCAATAAAGTATTACACGATAATATTAAAATGTCACGTAAACTGTCAAATACGGGCAATTAGAATACGTTTTTAAAATGGTAGTTTTGTACATTATTCGACGAATAAGTTTTAACCAATGATTGAAAAATCAGCCCTTAGAAGGCTAAGAAACCGTATAGATTATATAAAAATACTATTTTCTATGTAAAAAAGGCTATAATAAGATTGGGGAATATAACAGCGACCTACACAATACGATTTTTACAACAAAAGATGTTATCAGAATCTCGGAGAATCCAAATTATTAGGCTAGATATTTGGTTATTTTTAGATTCATCTATTTATAATCATTTTGATTTTTTTAAATATTATTTACAACCAATTTACACATACTGTGGGAAAAACTGTCACATCAACTTTTCTTTTAACATTACATTTTAGTCTTCTAATCAAATTACTTATAGTATTAACCTTATAACTTATATCTTCTACGAGGATATTACGAAATACGATATAACCTCCTTCTTAGCAGTCGGTTAAAAACAGTTGAAAACCAACATTTATGATATGACGTAAGACTAACCAAATCCACTTTAATATACTTCGAAGATAATTGGCAAATCTTTTCACTCACTTAATATTCATTGAAAACATAATGGAAATTTTCTATTTAAAAATGTATCAAGATAACAATGACCTTAATACATCTCCAAACAATTCCTTACATTATTTTCTTTTCATTTCAGTTAAAAACCGCGTTTGAAAGCACTTGAACCGCTTAAACATTAAAATGCAGACTTGCAAAGAAACCCATTGGGCTATGCAAACAATGATACGTTTTATTCAACCTGAGTAATATAGCAATTTGTTTTCTTTAGAACGTAATATAAATTGCGAATTATAGTGCTCTGTAGATACTTTAAAGTTTTTGTATAATAACAAACACATTTCAACGTTATTTCAGCATTTATAATTATTAGACCGGGAGATACTGACACAAAATTTCGAGTCATTTGTAACAGGATGGCGGTTCTACAGGGGTCTTAGTACGCAATGACAAAAACAAAAATGATGGTGTGAACGCTGGTACCGGTGGGTTAGTCGCGTGGGCGTTAGTCGAACTCGTCGGATAAATAGCGAAAGTCAAACGATTTGTAACACAAAAATTTTAGAATTTACCGATAGCCCATAAAAAAGAAGTAGGCGGTAGTGTCATGCCATACTTTTCCGGTATGACTTACAGCCCGCCATACCGACGCGAATGTGTTGATTTAAAAAAAACAATTATTCAACCATTTGTACCAAGCTAACTTTTGCACAGGTAACCATCGTCGTGCAGCCATTTACGAAAATCGCCATGCCATACTTTTCGGACGATTCCAAATGGTCGCCATACCGCCGAAAATCTGCAAAAATTTTTTATTTCGCCTATCTTTTTGTACCAGTATTGCATTTGGCTTTTTGGAGAGTATTTGATAAAATGTGACCATTATTATATTTGCCATACTTCTAGTAGGGGGAAAAAGTGCTGTCATACTTGAAAAATAAATTTATTATTAATTTATATAAGTGAAGATTTCCAACACCTAGATCTTTGAAATTTTGTATTTATATTCGTTGATCCTCAAACTTACAGGAAAAATAAGTGCCATACTGTTACAAATCGTTTGACTTTCGCTATTTTCCGATGAGTTCGACTAACGCCCACGCGACTAAGTCGCCGGTACCAGCGTTCACACCATCATTTTTCTTTTTGTCATTGCGTACTAAGAACCCTGTAGAACCGCCATCCTGTTACAAATGACTCGAAATTTTGTGTCAGTATCTCCCGGTCTATATAGAATAGCTCTCCAAGGATAGCTGATGTGTAAAACAAATGAATCGCAAGATTTTTTGTTTTTATACCTTCCAGAACCCGTAAATTAAGCCAGTAAATTGATTCAATATACATGATGTGCAAACAAGAGTTAACTTAGGAAGAATGTTTGAAAATATTTTCCAGTCTTACACATCAATTTTTTATTCCACATTTCTAGCTGATAAGTCATGCATGAAATGTTAGAAACATGTACAAATAAAATAGCGACATTTTAATACAACCACATAAACAAGAAACAGTTGCACTCCACAGTTTGTTTGGAACAAGTCACTTTTAATACGAATTCCAATAATTTTCTATTTGAAAGCATCCAGAGCGCGCCATATTTTGAAAGTTCTAAACGCAGTCCATAGAATACAGATCGACATCAAACCCAGCTATTGTCCAACTTGGTCTCGCAATAAATCCCGTCCCCGGTCAATAGTTGGAAACTCTATCGATTTTCTTATATCTAACCGTAAATTGTGTGTATTGTAAGCTTTGGAGACGGTGCTTTTGCTTTAATAAACATAACTATCAGAACCAATATGATTATAAATAAGAACTTGAAACAGGTATCAATCTACATTTGTACTAGCTGTGCCGCGCGCAAAATTATTTACCCATGGACGAAACGGCGGCAAAATCAAGTATAACTAAAGCTATTGTCTTATTCTAATAAAAAATCTGGATTGTAAAGTTTCATCTAAATCCGTCCAGTACTTTTAAAAAGGTTACAAGCATACATGTATCCTTAAAAACTTTCGCATCTATAATATTAGTAGGACTAGGTAACGGAAGATTTCATGTATTTTCAAATACAGTAGCACCTCTATAAGTCGAATATCAAGGGAGACGCCAAAAAATTCGAGTTATAGAGTTTTCAACTTATGGAGGATTTCGACTTAGGCGGATTTTGATTCGACATAAAGAGTTTGAGGTTTATTCTTATATATTTTGAGTTAGAGAGGTAAAGTACATTAAAATTCAACTTGCAGAGGTGACAAACATGTTTTTATTTATTATAAATCAACATTATTTCAAATCATTTTAAAATAAAAAATATGGCATTAAAAAAGTCAGTATTTTTTTTGCTTTAGATAATTTGGTTGTTCTCTAGCATTGTCTAATCTATAAAGAACAGAAAATTCTTCTTCTTCAGAGATACTGGTTTGCTCTATAAAATTTCGTAAGGTATTCAATGCGGTTCTTGCCTCTTTGATGGAAACGCATGGAGCGCATGTACTATTCACGTCTTCTATGTCATCTTAATCATTAGTATCGGTTTTCTGAGCTACTGAATCGATAATTTCGTCATCAGATACCTACTTAATGCAAACACGTTACGTGAGTCATTTTATTATCGTATACTCCTAAAACGTTTTCTAAGAAACAATTATAGTGTACTGCACTGTCAGCAAGTTGTTAAAGTCCAAATGATCAAGTTATAAAGATTGTAAAATATAATGTTGCCATGTTCGAGATACAGAGGTCAAATTTAATTTTTCGAGTTATAGAGTGAAAATATGTACCAAAATGGCTTGGAGGGACTCGGTGATTATTTCGACTAACAGAGGGCCAAGATTTCAAGTTACGGAGGTTTTCGGGTTTGAAGGGAAGGGAACAAGACATTTTTTCGAGATTTGGAGGTTTTTGACTTATCGAGGTTCGACTTAACGAGGTGCTACTGTACTTGCAAATATAATAGCAACTATAAATTAAGTCTAGGATCAAAATGGGAAGCCAAATTCTGACATTTTCTGGGAAATATCGGGTATCAATCCATCTCACTTATCATATGAAATAGGTAAGATAATATTATTTTACCGAACCTTTATGATTGTTAGGATCTGTAGACATTGACCTGTGGCATTAAAGACCAATTCACGCGCTATCATATTGTGTTTTTTTGTTATAAAAATAATATTAAGAAATACAAGTTTAACATTGAACTTCATACATTTATATCCGATTATTAATTTTATCGGTTCTGCTATTTGCACAAAATATACAATGTGATATTTGATAATGGAATCTTTAAATGATGTTCTAGTTATTTGGATATTTTTTTTATATTCTTTAAATATCAATTCTAGTGATATGGTATATAGCCTATAGCCTTCCACGATGAATGGGCTATCTAACACCGAAATAATTTTTCAAATCGGCCCAGTAGTTCCCGAGATTAGTGCGTTCAAACAAACAAACTCCTCAGCTTTATAATATTAGTATAGATTTAGTTTTTTCAATATCATAGTATATGTATAATCCTGCTCATAAAGATAGCTACAAAGTATGTATGTTCCAGTCTTGGAAGACTATGGCTAATATGGATATTAGAGCTTTGAAATCAAAGAAAGGACAAATGAGACTTGTGAACACGTGCGTTGATTAATTTTATTCGCATAGGATCCCTTTTGACATGGCTTAACGATTGTTGTCATGGTAACGGGACTAACGGGTCACGTGATCTTTGAAGCAGGGTCGTTTAAATGCTGGAAAGTATGAGGTAAAAAGGACGAAGAAGCGAAGTCGAAGGTAAAACATATATTCTGTAAAGAAAGATATAGTAATCAATAATCATGTATGAAATTCATTCGTGATACTTATAGCATATAGGTGTTGTTGTTTGGTTTTCATAAAGTTTTGCTTATTTTGACTAGATGACACTGTAGGGGCGCACAGAATTGTATTTTGGATAACATAAAAATATAATATGTAATTGACCGTAAATATATAGCCTTGCTATTTATATGTGTTTACTACCGAATACATGTTTTTTCTGTTTTTCTGGTGAATGATTGAATATTAAATTTAACTTCTTGAAACCGAATATGAATATCATGTCAGCTATTAGTGTATTTTGCGCCTGAACATGTTTGTTATATTACATCCGTTCTCAATACACGAGTCACTTATCATGCACAACATCCGACGTGACTCGTGAAACATGATTTGTATTAGTGTCAGTCAGTTAAATGTGGTTAAACGCTATACAGTTATGTATAGTGTATACTTGATACTAGGCAAATTGATGTTGATGGAAATCCATCAAGTCTAGGAAGCAAAGCAAGGAGCAAATATTTTATGAAATTAAGTATATCATTTACACATTTTTACAAGATTCGATAATTATTAATGTGCGTAGATATCACCAATATTAATGAAACTTTGACGAAATCGTCGAGATATTTTAAGAAAGAAGCATTCTATTTCCTCCCATCATCATCCTACCTACTAAGTATCTCTTATCTCTTTAATAACTTAATGATTATGTACGTATTTTGGTTACTTTTATGGCTTTTATGTAGCATTAGAACTTAAAAAATCGAGATCTAGTAAATAAAAATTACCTGGAAAGTGATAAAATTACCTTTTAATCATATAAAATAACTCAATCGACCTTATTCAACACACACGACTCACGCTTCCACTACAGTCAAACTAACTAAGCGTTCCACGGAAACATTATACAAAACTAATTTATTTTAGGCAAGATCAAGTTGGTACAAAGACCATTTAGCGAACGTAATATCAAGGCGGGAGTCACAGAAACAAAGCTAAATTAACCTTAGCTTATCAACCATTAACTCATTTGGCAAGCTCCCAAAGGTTCTGCGCGCGATTTTCCTACCAAGATACATAGACTTGGCAATGCACTTATTAAAGGCAGCGGAAAATTTACTAGACGGGAACAGTTAGCAATTATACGAATGGTACTCTGTATGAATTCGCGAGTGCTATTGCTTTTTTGTCGATGTTTGATTGTATGTGAATATTATTGTTAACGTAGATTACTTGCGCGGAAGTAGGCCACCGTGAGGTTAGTCAGTAAGAGTCTGACGTAGCCGTGCTGCTGCTCCCGAAGAAACCGGTATTCATGATCAATTTCTTCACATAAAAAAATAAAATAAAAAGCAAATTTAAAAATTAAGTACCTAAACGTGTTCCATATTTTAGAGTTATAATTCCTAGCTTCGTATATAATAATATATCGTGGACAAAATAACTTCAGATTGCTAGTATTGGTATGGATATAAAATTACTCATTTCATGAGGGCTGACATGTTGATAGTACGTAGAAGGCAGAGGGTATTATATTCTATCAATTCCAAAGATACCTGTCAGAAATGTTGTAGCCACATAAACTGATACATTTATTTTCAGGAAACGGACATAATATCCGTACGTCAGTGTTAATTATTTCACTTTAAGCAGGATAAGGGTTAATTATTTTTCCATTGCATTATTTATGGTATAGCTTTCACAGAATGACAAGTTGCTCATATTTTTTTACCTGTAGATAATATTATGAGTTCGTTTTCACAAAATGTATATTAGGCAAGCAGTTAAATAATCTTAACAATGGAAATAAAGAATTCAGACCAAAAGAATTTAAATTGAACTATTCCAGAAGGTTTAAAATAGCAGGAAATATGTTATTTCTTAAATACTAATTTAAAAGCAGCATTACGCTCTTCCCGTCTCGTGATATTTTCAAGTTCTCTATTACCGAGTTGGAATAGCTGTTATATTAATATTTAATAGTATGCGGTTCTCTTTTGCATACGAACTGTATACAGAACTAGTCTAAATAAACTTTGAAATTACATAAATTTAAAATGAATTATGAATGAACTCTCAACTGTTAAAATATTGTTCGTTTATTTGAGATTTCCATGTATATCCATACTAATATTATAAATGCGAAAGTAACTCTGTCTGTCTGTCTGTTACTCAATCACGCCTTAACTACTGAACCAATTTGCATGAACTTTGGTATAGAGATATTTTGATACCCGAGAAAGGACATAGGATAGGTTTTATCCTGGAAATCCTACGGGAACGGGTTTTTCCTTGAAAACGCGGGCGAAGCCGCGGGCAGAAAGCTAGTGTACAATAAAGGAAAAATACGGTTTTATAGTTCGGAATTCTAAACATAATCGTAAGTCGAATCTTGTATTTTAAATCAATGCAGTTTATTAACATCTTTAATGAACATAATGTTTCTCTATACCTATTTGAAAAAAGTTCGAAAATTAGAAAAAGTTAGGCAAAATTCATTGATAAATTAATTTGGAGGATAAGAAAAATTGATGCTTGAGAAGAAATAAAAAAATAAGAAGACAATGAACTTATGGCATTTCTTTTGGCTTTTCAGAATTTAAATAAGCAATTAAATTAAGTTGGCAGCAGACGGAATGCTAAATTTCGTAACTACAAAAAGAAACTAGTTGCAGCACGAAGTTGTTATTAAATTTTGTATTTTAATTTTAATAAAACCTAAACATGTAATTAAAATTACATACACAAATGTAGCATAGTAAATTATGTGATAATACTTATGTATGTACAGTATGTATAAATAGTATTTACGGTATACAACTATACACAGCATTTTTAATGCCTATTAAATAATAACTGATGCCATTTTCCATTATGAGTTAAATAATTATAATTTTTGATTATTATAGAAAAACCGTCTATCTAATCCTGCGTAGCTACAATCTTTATCAAGTTTCGTACTGATCGTTGGCCGTTTGGTCATGAAAACAGACAATGGCTGTGGGGAGGATGGGAGTAGGGACGATGGGAGTGGGGAGGATGGCTGTGGGGACTATGGGAGTGGGCAGGATCGGAGTAGGGACGATGGGATTGGGGAGTGCGGAGTGTGGGAGTGATGAGGGTGGGAGTGGGGAGTATGGGAGTGGGGAAGATGGGAGTGGGGAGGATGGCTGTCGGGAGGATGGGAGTGGGTAGGACGGACTTCCCTGAGCCAGAAAAGTTTACCCGGAACGATTTTCCGACGATAATAAAGACCTTATCATCTGTCTGTCTGTCTCATCTTGTGTATGTCTTCATAAATTATGTTTAACATTAGGTGACATTCATGTAGGAAAAGCACACGATACAGTTTATACATATAGTGTTGTTGGAATTGTTTTAAAAAATATGAAATGTGTTAGTCTATATTTTTTTTTGCAAAGATAAGAATAAATATGTGTATTATATAATATGTGTATGATTAGAATCTATACTTATATTTTTAATATTATAGAGCTGAAGAGTTTGAACGCGCTAATCTCAGGAACTACTGGTCCGAATTGAGAAATTCTTTCGGTGTTAGATAGCCCATTTATCGAGGAAGGTTATAGGCTATAAATATCATCATCCTAAAACCAACAGGAGCGGAGCAATGCGGGTGAAACTGCAGGTCACAGCTAGTAAATTATAAAGCTGAAGAGTTTGTTTGTTTGCTTGAACGCGGTAATCTCAGGAAACGGGTCCGATTTGATAAACTATTCCACTATAGCATAGTATTAAAATATTTCCTAGGAATGTAATACTGTGACTATAAGGCTATACTGTAATTAAAAATTCAAGCGTAGAGTGAACAGGTACCTTCTAGGGAAGCGCGTTCCATCTTAGACCACATCTCAGCTTAACATCAAGCGAGATTGTAGTCAAGCGCTTCCCTATTACCAATAAAAAAAAATCAGCACGCTAAAACTAATATGAGCGGAACAATGAACCACCATTATAGACCACAACTACATATAATAGTCAGTCACTTCACCGGCATAACAATATTATTTATCGTCCCAGATATTACATTCTCCTACATTCCCTAACATAAATCATAACAGTAGGTACATTGTAATCTCTTGATTTTGTAATAAAACGCGGTCGGTTGGATATTAGATAATTCTGTCTTGTATTAATGATAACAAATGGTTCTAATTTGGCATTTTTAAAGGGACTATTGTATACATAATATATCATAATATAAGATAAGACCTTTGTCAATAATTACATTTTAAATTGTTGTTCCCCATTGACCACCGAGCGGCCCGATCGGGCCGAGACACAATAGATTTTCTATTGTGTCTGTGATTCCGGGGGCTGACGGGTCCTATAATACCTAGGATGGTACGAATTGACAGTCTCAGTCTCAGTCAGTATATTAAATAATTTAAAAGCAACCTAGAATTTAGATACTTAATTATAATGAATCTATTATTTATAATTAATCAGTCCTATACTTATTTTGTACTTGCATAAAATCAACTTTTTTTATTTATACATCAGTCAACGGCTGATGCTTATGGTTCCTGGCTCTTTAAAACACATTTCAAACTTATAATAGTTCCATAAAGCATAGTTATTTTACTGTTACAATAAGTCGAACAGAAGTTAAAAAACTATTACGGCTACAAAGCTGAATGCAGAATAAGTTTTGCATTCAACGCTTGGAAAAGCAAAAACTAAAAATCAATCTTTCTCATTTCAAGATGTAATGAAACTGAGTTCACAAACCGAACACTTTTCACTGCACTTTTATTACACTTGGTTGCATAAATATTGTATCGAAGCTTAATTAAAAAAATCTGTACTTATAAGGCAACAGTAAGTACATGGAAATAAGTATTGCTATTTTCCCTAGAAACTTTAAATGTAAGGCTATGAGAAAATGAATATTATTATTTAATTTATGCACTTCCAATAATTGAGTGTTCTGTGTAGTGGTTGTTACAGAAACGTTTTTTCTATGATTTGATTGATCATGCATTTAGTTTGCGCAAATGTATAAAATATTAGTAATAATTTATATTAATGAGACTAGTAATGTTCTAGTATGTCTATACATGTAATATTCTCTATGATATATTTGAATGTATAGGTATACCAATATTATAATATTAATATAGGTCATAGATGATAATAATAAATTATTGTTGAGGGCCTAAAACGTGTACTTAAAACCACAGTATTACAGTAAAATGCTTTGTTCGTGACAAAAATTCACTAAATACAATATTCAAAATATAACTTACTAGCTTTCCACCCGCAGCTTCGCCCGCGCAGTCAAAGAAAAACCCGCATAGTTCCCGTTCCCGTGGGATTTCCGGGATAAAACCTATCCCATTTCCCGGCATAAAATGTAGCCTATGTCCTTTCTCGGATATCAAAATATCTCTATACCAAATTTCATGCAAATTGGTTCAGTAGTTAAGGCGTGATTGAATAACAGACAGACAGACAGAGTTACTTTCGCATTTATAATATAAGTATGGATGGATGTAAACTGATATAATTTATGAAATATACTACAGTTAAATTATAATATATCGGAGCTATGAGTTAATACATTTTACTGCGTAATATTCTCCTTAATTTAACATTAAATACTTAAAACAAAGCTATTGCGTAATGCTTCTCAAGTAACAAAAGAATCTAATTTGAGACAAGATACCAAGTAAAGTGTAAATGTGTTCTAAAAGCGTCTAGTAAATTATTTAATTATTCTCGCAGTGAGAGAATATACATTCTAATTTGTTGTTAGAAATAATACAAATAATCACTTATAATACCACAAGAGCTTCAAAATTATCGGGTATTTTCCGATAGGTTCGTTGCAAACAAATGAAGGAGTCAAGTTTTTCAGGTTATAGAGATTAGATTTTTCCTGAAAAACTTGAATTTTGAAGCTCGTGTGGTATTCTGGAGATTATTTTTCCGTCCTAAATGTCGGCCAATAATTTCACAATTGAATTCAACCTGTCAGTTTGACGTCAACTACCAGAGAAAATTTTCAAAAAATTATCAGTATAATACCATGTAGGTTGTACCACGTGACGTCGAATGGTGCAATTCTATTGGTCGATATTTGGGTCGGAAAAATAATCTACGGAATCTGTTTGATAGAAAAACAAAACAACAATTTTATAGTTAGAAAAAAACACGCTTTAGCTCATGAAATGTCACCTATCCTTGATAATTGTACAAAGTTTGAATTAAATCTGTCTGTTTAAAGTCAAAATTGAGTCTAAAGGAGTCGGTTACATACAAACATACAAGTGAAGCTAAAAAAAGAAACTTAATTCAAAATCTACAAAAAAAAGTCGTAGCATCGGAAAAGCCTTATTTTCTATTTATGTGTATTCGGCTATCAATTCATTAATAATTCACATCTATACAAAAAGCTTTTTTATGTTTGAAGTTGCGATAATTTGATCATATTTTCTAAGTATAAAAATGCAAGTTAACAATATATTGGCAGCACGACACATTTGCGCTTGCCAAATGGTGCAATTTGCCAAACGAAAGACACGGAAAAACAATTATTGGCAACTTTTTTGTTCACTTTTTTTAATAAATTATGATATAACGTTTAACGTAGTTTCACTAATTTATTAAATGAAGACAGCGTAGAGCGCAAAAATATGGTAAGAAAAATCTTCACTGCTTAGTTAAAAAGGTTGGATACTTAATTAAAATCGATATATTTACATAGGTATAATATATCAATTTTGATTAGTTATAGACCTACATTTTTTGTTGAAAAAACTGATCTCAGGTTGCTCCGAATTTAATCGCAGACGTAGTTGCGTGAGTCGGCTAGTATTAAATAAGCATGATATATTATCTGAAAATCTGACTAAAAAGTTAAACTACAATCTACATAGGTACATATTTTAGTATTACAATGGATCAACATCTGTACGTACTTGTACAAGCTCTTACAGTGATTGGTCTGTAATTCCTATTAATTAATATGAAGATGATGTTTGAATAGCACTTATTACATTAAGATCATCGTGCTCTTCACAAGGTTACAGTAATTAATCAAATCCCACGCATAAGTGACCTTTTGTATAACATGGTTATTCCAACTTGTATTTTATATTGACGATTTTACTTACATAAATAGAACAGCAATAAATATGTAGATTTTTCGTAATTGTTGTGACCTTTTTAGGCGTAAGATTTACTTTACTTCATATTATAAAGCTGAAGAGTTTGTTTGTTGGTTTAAACACGCTAATCTCAGGAACTACTGGTCCGATTTTAAAAATTCGGTGTTAGATAGCCAATTCATCGAGGAAGGCTATAGGCTATCATCACGCTACGACCACTAGGAGCGGAGCCACGCGGGTGAAACTGCGGAGCGCAGCTAGTTTATAATAAAGCATAATATGGTTGTATGTTTCGTTTAGAATAATACCGATTTTATAAAGTTATATAACGCAACTAAAAGAGGTCATAAAGACGCTGAAATACGTACTGAAAATGGCATTCACGAGGCATTGTATAGACCATGTGAGTCGTATTCAGCGAACAAGGAGATTATAAATCTGAAAGTTATATCCACATGTAAAGAAGTTTGTTTTACTTCAACAAAACTGAGGCTTTTGTTTAGTCTTCTCCTGTTTATTTGGGAACTCAAAGCCGTGGGTTTAAGCTAATATTAAGTTCTTATGTACTTAGTACGATCAATCAAGACAGTGGTCAATAGCGTTGCTTACCTAACCAATAATAAAATATTTGAACAAATATTGTATGTGTGTATGTACTTAGTGATACATTAACAATCCTTTTATATAAAAATTATTGGAGTATGAGGGATATCTCCGACCGAATATACTTAATTCATGAAAATTCGAGTGAAGAAAAGATTTCTATTATTTCGTATTTTTTCGTAAAGTGTTGTATTTAAATTATAGACTATGTCTAATATTATGTGTAACTAATCCTGTGGGGATATATTATGAACAATATATATATAATATATATATATCTAGTAATTGATAATAATTGTAAAACTCGTAATTGGCGTATTGTATCATAGATATAAGTAGAGTAAGTCAAACTGTAAGCTGTGTAGTTTTCAAAATAAATAAATAAATAAATATTCATCAATCTGGTAATATTCCTTGTGGATGAATTAAATAAAATAATTTATTTAAGTATAACATTTCTATCGTCGTCTCGCTTTTTTATGTCATTTTCCAAACAGAAAAACTAACCAGCTTGGACTCGTAAATCTCCAAAAAGTAAATAAAGTTTAATGTTTATACTCCGCCAATTACTAAAACTTCTCTACACCGAATGCTTACAATGCCAGATTTCGCAGCGTTCCGTAAAAACTGATTTTATTGTTTTTATTCATAGCGTAGACAGGCTGTAAATCAAAGTTACATCATCATAAAACTAAATATTATTTACTGCTTTTTTGTTCTTTTCAACTGTGAAGTATTCGAGTAAACAACAATAAAAACATATTTTTAACGTTGTACGTTTTAACTCTTATTATACTTTAAGAATTGAGGATTGAAAATGATTGGAATGTTATAATTTTAAAGGTAACATTTATCAAGGTATACCTTAGCATTTGATTAGTTTCTTTATAAATAATTACAACGAAACTTTACATTATCTTGATATTTGCAAAGACCTCTATTTCTCCTCCCATTATAATTATTTCTGCACTTAAAGCATTTTTTATGATTTAAAGTAAGAACAATTTCTATTTCTGTATAGTTTATTTATTTATTTGTGTGTAAATGTAAAAGAATGTGTTTTTATTCATGTCGAACTTAGTGAACACTATTTCCCTACATAGTAC
>CAJQZN010039207.1:44472-56004 GCA_907164685.1 Colias eurytheme | reverse complement strand
ATAAAATATAATTTTAGTGTTCGATTAAATGAGTGCCGTGAACGCAACGGACTGCATTTGGACGATATTATTATTTTTAATAAATAAATTCCCATATTATGTACTTTAATAATTTATGAACATTTTTTCAATACACCGCTTAATTTTTTTTTATTCATCCACGAAATATAAACTTTCTTTTGAGACACCCTGTATAAAACAAAGTCGCATTCTCTGTCCCTATTTCCCTATGTCCCTATGTCCCTTTGTACGCTTAAATCTTTGAAACTACACAACGGATTTTGATGCGGTTTTTTTTAATAGATAGAGTGATTCAAGAGTGATTATTTTTGAGGTTTCTAATGTGATGTCGTAAATAATTACATTTTTTCCGCTTACATTGCAAACGCAGGCTGAACCCTACGAGTTTTATCAAAATAATGTACTAAGTATTGTACACATTGAAAAGGTCTACAGAAAAGTCCGCGATGGCATATGTCTATCTCTTATGGATTACCCACAATAACTTTTTTTTGTCATTTACTTTTTACGTCAAATAATGGCTAATTTTCGAAGCGATTTAAACCAATACAGCATTAATCCATAACCAATTAAATACCTTGAATACATTGTTCATTTAATATAGATCTATATGGCCCTGTACACCGTATGATTTAAGTGAATATTTTCGAAGATATTACAGATTTAAAAATTGCGGGACGTACCGTTTGCAGCGGTACCGGCCGGCCGGGCCGCTATGTTTTTATATACAACGTTAAAAGTTTTTCTGTAGTGTATTTAGTATCAGCATTGCACCCGTGCGAAGCCGGGGCGGGTCGCTAGTAATAAATAAAATAAGACCTGTACGGAACCAACTTCAACTAAAAATACGCACTTGGCATTTTGCATTAGTGCACAAATATATCAGACTATATTCTTAACCGAGAGGACTTAAGCTAGCATCGTTTTATTCATGTTATACAAGTCCTATATTTTAATGTACGTTTCTAAGGGTTTCAATCTCCCCTGAGTGGTTCTCGTATAGATCTTGTTTTACAACTTTAATTAAAGCTAGTGCCCGTTCAGTTATTTACGTCACCTTCAAATAAAACTGTCGCTAATTTGTAGCGCAATTTTCCTTGGAAATTCTCCTCCTAGGTATATAATGAATTTTCTTCTCGCTTTTCCGTTATATTTAATTTTATAATGATTCCAGAAAACGAAGGATGAAATACACACAGGAGCTTTTTAGTTTTTATCAGAAATGCTAAGAATTAATTTGAAAATAATAGCAGAAATGCACCGATTAACATTTATATTCCTTTCATTCGTTGAGTTAAGATCGGATTTGAAGAAATACCTCTTGAATTGATGAAATTAATTATGTAATTTTTTAATAAGTTTTATCTGTAGGTAAAACATATTTTACATTTCTTCTTATTTAACGTATTGAACAAGTAAAACATTTTATGGAATATTTTCCTTGAATGAAATGAATTAAGACTTCCTGAAATAAGATTTAGATGCATGAGAGCTCAGTAAACGAAATATGTTAAAATTAATAGTATTATTTGTTATTTTACTTTAATTCGAAACGTGATTTTCATGTATTTTTGGTCCACACAACAAAACGAATAAATAAATCTGTATGTCATTGAGAAATAACGGTAATTAACGAGATGTTTACTCCGCTACCATTTTTGCAAGTACTAGGCGCACATAAACAATTTGGAGTTCCCTACAGATATCGTTTATCAACATGCTCCCAATTTGTAACGTCGGCGGCATCTGCACAACTCATTTAGCACGATTGATAACATTGAAAATTCAAAAGGGTCGCTTTTAAACGTTCTGAATTATATTTAAGGGAATGTACAGCTCTCTGTGTGCTTTCTCATTGTTTGTTTTTTGGAGTAATTTACTTATAGGATGCTGTTTTATACATATTATGTTATTACTAGCTTTCCGCCCGCGCCTTCACTCGCTTTGTCTAAAACATAATAATTTATATATCAACCTTCCTCTTCACTTCAATCACTCTATAGTAGTAGTTTTAAAGATTCAAGCATACATAGAAAGATAATCTGTTTGAACCGCACACACATATTATAACACATATAATAGGGTATCAGTAATAAACTACAACATAGCCTAACATCACGTCCGTATTCCCGAAGGGTTTAGGTACTGAAAGGCGCGCGATGCATACGAAATTATTACATAATGAAAATTAATTATAAGAATAAGGGCGGGAAATTATAAAGTCTAATTCCGATTGCGTGATGCATTCGATTATGTGATGAACATTTTCAACCAACAAGAACAACCATTGTGTGAAACATTTTGATTTTAAAGCAGATTTTTATTGAAAAGGTCATTGAAAACTAAATTTTTTTGCTTCGAATATAATTCCACATAAAATTGTATTTAGAAAGTCTTTGGCATACGCAACAATTATTAGATACTTCTCTCTGTATCATCTCTCCGTAAAAATAGTTATAGTAGAGATAGTTGAGATTTCTTTGGCCAATAAATTTATTAGTATAGGCTTTTAAAATCTGTTAAAAATAATGTTAGCATAGCCATTGATAACGTTAAACATATTCATATTACTATAACACTATTAGGATTGAAGAAAAGCGAGAATTATGTTCCACATAAAAGATAGACCCCAGCTAATGTATGATCAGATAAGGCCATCTCCCACAAATTCGTAAGCTTTATTAGCAAATATTCGACGTTCAGAGCAATTTATTCTTCAAAGACTTGGCTCAGCCTCATGAAGATTGATTGCATGTTTCCAATGACGTTGCTACCGACTGATTGACATCGCAATTTAGTTCATTGGCGTTTTTAATTTACCCGCTTCTAAGTTTGGCGAGTTAAAATTAATCTAACTAAGTTAACCGAGTCTTTTAAATTGTTCATTTAACATAGAACGGCTTTTAATAGCTTAATATTAAATCAATGGGCGATACTTTGTAGTTTTGCAAGTTTTATGTGTTTAAAATTTAATGACTCTATTATAAATAAATATTTTTTTTTGTATTATACAAATAAAAAGAATAACAACTGGCACATTTCTCAATACATGCGGATGAATTTGGTGGTAGAGCGTGATAAGAACAGAAAACGTTGGAGGAATTATAAATAGCCCTAGAACTTTTGTGATTTTGAAATATATAAATAAAATTTGCACTATTATCATAATATTTTTCAATAGTTCTGAATTTTATTTAAATAGTGGATAATGGCATATTTTTCAATACCGATACATGTACAACGTATGCTTTGAAAAACCGTAAGAAGGTACGCTAAATACTCTTCTTTACAAATACAGTTGTTTGTTAACTACTACATAAGTACACAAACGTGTATAATATGTAATTGAATATAATATACCAGAACATCAATCTTCTTCACGATAATCTACCTACATAATATAATTATTACCTTTTTCCTCGTCGGAAACGAGAAGCTATATGTATTTTATAATTAGGTACTACGAGATTTGTTGCAAAGTTATTCCTTCGAAGCATCATTTATTTCGATAAATTATTTTACAAGTTGTGCCTCGCGGTTACTGCGTATGAGCCCAAATGTAACGAACGTGGGCATAATCAAGTTTTTCTATGTCATTTAGATGTATTGCTATTAAATGTTCCATTTTTGTGAAACAAACATACATAAGCATATAATATAATATTAGTAGAATGTAGCGCTAATATTCTATTAGTCCTTCCTGAAGCCTTCAGGAAGGACTAATAGAGCTTACGCTTGTTTACAGTTGTACATTTTATTGAATTAGGATTTTTCAGTAACGGAAATTTTTCGAATATTTCACGTCGAAAATAAGTCAATTATCATTTTTCCGACAGTAATAATTAATTAAGTATTTGTTATAGGTATAAGTTTTAGGTTTAAAAATATTGATAAAAAATAAATGAATTTACGATAATAATTATAACTTGAAGTGAAGATTTTCCGAGAATGACGAAAAGGTGAAGAAAAATGAATTCAATTATAATTTTTAATGCTAATATTTTCCTGAAAGTCAGAAAATCAATATAAAATAATGTTCCTCACCGTTGTGGGCAAAAATGTATTTATGTTTTGTATAATACTAAGCATAATAATTATTTCTACACATAGATCTCAATTTCCTCAATAAAACGACCCAAAACTAACAATTACTATGAGCTTATCTTGTCGCCTTCAGCGTTATTTAATTGCAAGGTTCAAAAATTAAGACCTTTAAATCGCGTGATGGAAACTAATAAAAACTAAACATTGTTTGATGGCTTAAATTTCACGAACAAATGAGCAGGTTTACTTTGTAAATCGTTTATAATTAGAGCTTTTGTTTTATGGTCGTAACATGAATAAATAACTGTTAATTATACGCAAAATAATATGTGCGTTTTAATAGCATGTGACGTTTTATTTTTTATATAAGTATCAACATAAAAGTTTTATAATTTTATTGTTTTCTAAAAATCAATGAAAAGAAATCCATACTAATATTATAAATGCGAAAGTAACTCTGTCTGTCTGTCTGTTACTCAATCACGCCTAAACTACTGAACCAATTTTCATGAAATTTGGTATGGAGATATTTTGATACCCGATAAAGGACATAGGCTACTTTTTCTCCCGGGAAAATGACGCAATCTCACGGGAACGGCAACTATGCGGGTTTTTCTTTGACTGCGTGGGCGAAGCCGCGGGCGGGAACCTAGTAAGATATAAAGGTATATTTATTTCCAACGTACGAGTAAAGGCTAAACAACTAAACAACAAACCTAAACTTATGGGATATCAAACATTTACTTGTGAGTAATTTGTATCCTTTAGTTTATTTTTATTCTAATAGTCTATAACCTTCCCGTTACTTAGATTTAAAAAAAAAACAATAAAAACGTAGTATTGAATTTATTCGTACTTGGTTGCATATTATAGAATTGAGATACATATTATAATATCATTTGTGTAATTAGATTACTTTTATTTGTAGAATTATTTCATAATTATGTGTATTATTCCACCATATTTCATTTTTGTAAGAATAAATCAAACCAACTACTAACTCATTATTTTGGTTATTGGCGATAGTACGAAGCCACAATTTTGCCAAAATAACGTTGTGAGATAATAAATTTGATATATGCCGTTCGTGAGTGCTCAGATTGTTCAAGAGAGTTATTAAGGTATACTAAAACCTGCTAACAATTGAATTTCATTTGGTTATCTAATTGTGAAAGCTCCCTGTATTTCCATACTGAACGAAATAGTGGATCAGTTGTTTATCTTAAAAAAATGTTGACTAGTCGAACGTACAATATTCACAGATTTTTTTTAATAAAACAGCATAATATAAGTAGCATTATAATAAATGCGAAAGTTTGTAAATAATATGTATGGTTATACATTAGGATAAAACATTTCTTATAGAAATACCTGTGGAAATACTTCATATTGGCGGGTTGGTGGGTAAAACCGCGCGGTACAGCTAGATATTCATATCTATGCTTCAATCGTCGAAGAAAATATCACCAGGAAAACGGCATGTCCAAGAATAAAAAAACGGTCAACATCTTAATCATGCAGACTTGGTTCGTGTTTTAAATAAAATTTTGCTTCACTTATATAACCTTTAAACTCTAGTTCTTATTCAGACTAGTTCACCCTGAACAATAGCCGCTTGTTTCGCTTTTAATTACAGTCGCTATGACACTATTGTCGTTTATTTTTGTTCCTTAAGCGAAGCCTGAGGGGAAAAAGTGTAATTATTCAAAGGAGGGACATTTATAGCGTACTGGCGGTCAGCGGTTTATAAATGAAAACGTGACGGGATATCCGACGCGAAGGGAATGGGTAACTGGCAAGTGACGTGAAATATGCATCTTGAGAAAAGTATCTTGTTTATTGTAACGTGGGGATGTATTACATTTCAAATTGTAAGGATTATTTTTTGTATAGTGAGGGTGAGGTGGTAAATAGATAGGTGTTTTTTGAATTATACAATATTGCAGTTATTATTGTATTATATACTCTTTAAGCATTGAGCACACTTTGAATTAGCTTTAAAGAAATAAAAATAGTCCAAAGGTTAATAAAATTTGTGTAACAGAAAGTATAAATGTGTATAAGTTTCGGTATGACACTCTATGACTATAAGAAAACCAAGCAAGATAATACAAGTTATATGACAAAAGTTATATTAATTGGATCACGAAGTGAAGTAGGCACTTGGTGTGATTTTTACGTGATTTTATGAGTGTTTGTTCTCTTGGGAAATAGTGTGACATAGCAATTCTCTTGAAGACATTTTTGGGTTAAGAGAAACATCCTTTAGCTTCCTAAAATCAAGTGAGTGCAAGTCATACGTTGTTATGTTATCGTAGAAAATGATTTAACGCGATTTAATCAAACCCAATAAATGGATTATGAAATAATATTACAATAATGTTTTGAGTAAGCCAAATGCCAAAAAAATATATTAAATCAAATTTAAACGCCAAGCAATAGACTTTTATAGTATCAACACGACAAAAAATTAAACCTAACATAAAAATACAAAATAGAAATGCAATGACAAGGCAATGAGAATAAAAAGGAACTTTCAATTTTACATTACATGCGTAAATATTAATACAAAATAGTTATATAATTGTTTTTAGGGTTCCGTACCTCAAAAGGAAAAAACGGAACCCTTATAGGATCACTTTGTTGTCCGCCTGTCCGTTGGTACGAAGCAACGTCTTATAGCATAGATAAAGGAAAAATTACTAAAACCATAAATTTTTAGTTACATCACATACGGAACCCTCGGTGCGCGAGTCCGACTCGCACTTGGCCGGTTTTATTATTTAACGGTCTGGCCACAGTCTGGGCTCTTGGGTTAATATTACGAATAGTACTAAAGACTAAGCTACTTATCTATTCAACTAGCCAAAGTGGATTTATGAATTTCAACAACATTGGTCTTTTCAAAGTCAGAAGCTTTTGAAAGTCATTAACACTAAGTTTACTGTTTACAAGATACTAAATACTTATACTAGGGATATACATTAATATTTTAAAATATCGAAATATTTAATTTTACAAAGCCTTCTGCCTCGTCTGTTTGTTCGCAAGAAACTGAAAAAGCATTGCACCAATTTTCATTCCGTTTTCACTAATGGAGAGCTGGGTAAGTATTAGTGTATAATAATTTGTTAAGTTTAAGAATACACGGGTAAAATGGAAAGCTGGATTAGAAATGCCAATCAGTGTAAAATATTCACAATTATAATTAGCATCTATTATAATCAGTCCGTAAAATCATCTAGTACGGAACAGATACAGTTCAAACAACGATTTGAAAACAATAACAATCAAATAAAATTCCCAAATAAAACATTAGCAAAATATCCAACAATCGATTAGAATCCAAAAGGTATTAACGGAAATATATCAAAAGTTAGTGCTTCGAGTGGCTGTGTAACAAAATTATGTTCCCTCAAATTACAAATGTTGAACACATGGTACCGACTTAACCGATGATAAATACGCCACCCATTATTTATTTTATTTCACCATTGCGACGCTGTTGTATGAAGGTTATGCCTTGTTTTTTGTTATTATTTTAGTAATGTAAAAATGCGGACTATTTATTGATAAATCATGTTTACTGGTTTCAAGAAAACGTGCTTTATATTGTAAATCATGGTACAATTGTTCTAGGTTTTAATATTACCTAAAAAAAGTTTGTTGTAAAGATTACATATAAATCATACGACATAATATATACAGACAGACAGACGTCAGATATAAGACATATTCAAAATCTTAAATTATATTTAAAATGTACGCAAAATTAGACTGAAAGAGTACTTTACAGGTCACAGATAAAAAATTCAGCTCGTAAAAATAACCACGAAAGCTTAACCTTCCACCCTTAATTATCCGAGAATAATAAATACGTTGCTAAAATATTTATTTCTAACTAACTCAACTCGACGTGGCGAAGTCATTTTATCTCAGATTATTATTTAATAAGTCTACTTATAATTATGACCGTGAATTTTCTTAAATTAAAATTTAACATGCAAAGTTGTCTTTTATTAATCGCAATCAATTCAAAAATAAAGATACACTTTGTAGTACCTAAAAATTATTAGATTACCATCATTTGATGATAAATGATGCGAGACCTTGCACTCTCAGGCAATCTCATACAATGACGACAATTCAACAAACTTTTTGAAATAACATTTGGGTACATAAAAGTATCCAAATAAGCATTCACCCTAACATGATATTTTAAGGCATCATTATTTTCAGTGTGCAAAAATGACAGAGAATATATGGGTCGTCTATCGCCAACACTTTCCCAAACTGGAAATAATACTGCTTTAAGACATTATGGTAACCCTGGACCTTCGTTCTTTACCCTAATAGGTATCTGCTACTGTTCTACTACTGCGCTATTATAGCATGCTAAACATTCAAGCACATCTATTCTAAAGCACTCGACCATATAATAAGACCCAATACCAAACCCAGTCATCTATAATGTGAATGCAAATGATTGCAGGACAGTTTGATTAGCTCTGAACAGCTAACGAAGGTTGACGTACCCTCGGAGTCAACTTTCCATAATAAATTTCAATCAACCGCTTTCGACTAACGATCTTAATTGCGCTAATTATTTCCCTCTAATGAGGTGAAAATTTTCCATGGAGCTTCATTATTTCCCGTGTAACGATGCTTATTTGTGATATGGTTGATAACTCCTTGGTAAATATGTTTTTAATAACTCTTTTGGTTGGAATATTGATCTATTGATATTCGTTTTCATTTTTAAAAGAAACATTTTTGTGAATTTTATTAATAAGCGCTGCAAAATTAATTTTAATTACTAGTCGAAACGCTGATTGGATTTTTTGCAGCATTTAGTGCTGATTTCGGTCAATTTATTATATGAAGTGAGAAATATATTTATTCTAAAAACTATGACAACGTACAGATACAAATAAATAGATTAAAATAGAAAAAGTAAAAGGACTTTTCAAAAGCTTTATCCATTTGATCCTGGTGATTTGCTTATAAACAAATTGATTAGAGAAACTGATGTGAGATATCTGTTTAACTAATTTGATTGAGTAGATGTGTCCATCTACGTTATCCTTTGAAAAGCAGTTCGTGTCATCATGAACATACATAAGGATTATTTTATAATTAAAACTAGCTTTTCGGCCGCGGCTTGGCTCGCGTTTTCAAAGAAAAAACCGGTTAGGATTCGCTTTATCTCTTTCTTTATCACACGCTTCCTGTAAATTCAAGTATATTGAATATGCTTATGTTATTTTTTGACAACAATATTAGGAAAATAAAATACTGAAATCATTTTATCTTGTAATCATTGTAGAGAGCTAAGCTTTTGTCATGAATAAACTACGAAAATTACAAGTCTTCATTTTGAAAAATCCTCAGTAGTATTGTTGGATATTTCACATGCAGATTACATCTGGGATTAAGTTTTCAATTCCAAGTTAGTCCAGGATTAATCCAACAAAAATAAACATTTCGTTTCACGTCATGTGAACGGAGAGAAGGATTTTTGCTATTTCAAAATCGATTTGGAAGTGCCTGCCAGTAAGGAATGGGTAGTCCCTGAGTGTACTCGCGGTGACATTATTGAATTTAATACCTTTCTATCTATTATGTTTCCTTATCTTAACAATTGATCAATTTCAAGGCAGCCCTTTTGTGAGTTGATCATTTTGATACTTTTATATTTATGCTACAAAAGTATAAAAATCTGAATTATCATGACTTATAAGAGAAATTATAGCTCTGATTCTTCTTGGTTTTAAGATTCTGAATCGTGTTTATTTGATTACCTTATCAGGACATCCTAATAAGGTTTTTGTTTTCAAAAAGATTTTAAGAAATCTAAATCAACCTTTAACGAGCTAGAACTATATTAAATAGCCCACTTTACGCACTAAAATTGCCAACAAGTTTTTATTTGATACTAGCAACTAACATTGCAATTAATTTTTGATTTACTTCGTGAGGTGTTTTGATTTGATATACCATTTTTTGTTACCCATGTTTGAATATTATCACATTCCGAATCTCCAAACCTAAACGGGAGTACCCAAAGCATCACAGAGGCAGTATATTTGTAACAAACTTGCAGTTAGTTCACGTCAGACGTAAATAAAGGAATGCAATCCATTGCTCTGCGCTTATGGACGGACTGATAGATGAAAAACTGAAACATTCTTTTATGAAACACGTCTCAAATCTATATAGATATATATATAAAACTCAAAGGTGACTGATATAGTGATCTATCAACGCACAGCCCAAACCACTGGACGTATCGGGCTGAAATTTGGCATGCAGGTAGATGTCGGGACGTAGGCATCCGCTAAGAAAGGATGTCCCGAAATTCTTGCGGGAACGGGGAAAACGGGGATGCACGTACAAAGTCGTGGGCGGAAGCTAGTTGTTAGATAATCGTGACCAATGTGGACGAAAGATCATCATTGTATAAGAATAGTTATATTTATCCTTCTTTATTTATAGTTTACGATACTCATATTATAAGAATATTATTAAGTTCATTCAAATTTTATTTAAATCCTTCGACTGGATACAGAAAAATACCATTACAAAGTTTTACTTTGTGAATAGGCTGTACCTAACGTTTTCTTGTTCTGGTCAAACCAGAACAAGCTAACAAATAATGTTTAAAAACTAAAAGCTAAGGCTAAAAGTAATAAATTTTAGTAAATGATAATGCTTCACATAATACTAGGAATAATAATATTAATGAAAACCACAGGCATGTTAGGAAGGGATTGTACTAAACTTTTAGATTTAATGGCAAAATTGTAAAAGTATCTGTTTCTGATAGTTAGTATGTTCCTTATGAAATTTATTCACAAACTTATTATATTCTAAGCGTTGTAAATTAGGGAACAAATTTAAATGGAATAACATTATACTAACGACTGAATAAGACAGAAGCATTTACATTTTAACAAAGACAAAACAAAGGTTTATGTTTTAATGAATTCAGGGTAGAGTTCTGTCGATCTGTTGTTTACTAAAATACGTTATGATAATCCCCATTCTTAGCCTTCCTGATGGAACTGATTTAAATGCAAGCAAATGATAATGTGCTCTCGTCTGAATTTGAACCTTCACGGCCAATTAACGGGTACAACATAGCGTAGAATTAATTTATCTTTTTCTTTTGTTTTCATCAAGCACAATAATGGAACCTGGAAGAGATCCCTCCTTAGAGATAAGGCCACCCTCTGTGCTATAACTAGCTATCAGTTTTAGTTTTAAGTAATAATAGAAATATGTATACTAGCATAGTAAAGTGTAATAAATACATAAAATAAATAATTTCTGACATGCAATTGTAGATGGTAAAGGGAAACTTTTTTAAAACGACTTTTCATATTCAAGTGCATGAAAATAATTTATGGTTAATAATTAATGGTTTATTTTAGTTACTTTCATAGCATTATGTCCTATGGAATTCTA
>CAJQZN010039207.1:23491-34472 GCA_907164685.1 Colias eurytheme | reverse complement strand
CAGCCTTTCTCCGTCCACTGTTGGACATAGGCCTCTCCTAAGGCACGTCATTTGGCTCGGTCTTCAGCATATATGATTTTGAGCATATTTAGAATAAAACTTTAGATATTGTAAAAATCGTACTTACTGTGTGTTCTGCATCAAGTACCTAATTGCTCAACTTCTATGTTGTCTAATTAATTACATATTAAATTGTAGCTAGATAATAATGTTTTAAAATTTGGTTAGAAGCTACTTTCAATATTTTCTTACGGCGGCTCTATCGAATCTTTAATCAATCTTTTGCTCAACAGGTTGCCTGGTAACGACTTTAATCTTCTAATATTCATACTAAATAAGTGAGTGCTATCTTATGAAAAATACATAGAAAATAAGAGCAGTTAAAGTTATTTCACATTTCACTTAATATTTTCCTCGAGTCGTGCTTTTCTTCGTAAATTTTCTTGTTTATATTAAGTAATATTTTGAATTAGGACTTCAATACAATACATTTAGACATACAAATATTAACATAGACTGATCTTATACGGGGAATGAATCACCAATTCAAAATAATTACGATAGTATTGGAATTGCAATTAAGCTATAATTTATGCCAATCACCTTAGAATTTCAAATTATATTTTTAGAAGAAATTGTAAGTATTTTAGTGTCCATACATAGAAGTCTTTTCACTCAATGTTTAATTAGTGTTTGATAAAATTGAATTAACCATTTTAATAGAGAAGACTCTATTAAAATGGTTGGTTCAATTCTTCTAATAAAGAAAATCTTATAGGGTCAAAATTAATTATTCGTTTTGAATATTAAATTACGTCGATCCATGCTTCCAATAAAACTATAGTTGTTAGTAAACTGTACGTTTTAAACGAAATTATAGTGTGTATATTTAGTTAACATTTTATAAAGATTATTAAGGACCGTATAATTACGTTTAAGAATAAAACACGAAATATTTATTACAAACAATTTTTTCTTCTCTTCTTCAATATTTATTTTCTCTCTCTGATATGAATAGGCAAGAAAACTTGTTTCCTATTAGTATATAAATAAAGACGAAAGTATTGAATTAATTATTATTTAGTTGAAGCGTTCTCCGGAAGGTGGGAAAGAGCATTAAGTTATAGTGAAACAGACGCGATATAACTTTGGAGTATGGGATAAGTATTGAGAGCATGAAACCAATATTCTTGTACATTATTGAATTTAAATTACTTCTAATTGTTATTTGGCTTTGATAGACTATCTCCATGGAAACTATCCCATAGGTGAATCCCCACAGAGCTAGCAGCCTTGCAGCATTTTCGGTTTGTCCGTTTTGATGCATTTTTTCCCGGCCCGACCCGGCAATTCACAATAGCTAATGTTACGCTAGTTTTCTACTTATTCCACCAGTATATTACTTCAATGTATCAGTGTTCCGTACTGTTTAAAAATTAAAGAAGTAGTATATGCAAGGCCAAAGCCTTACGTACTGCTTAAACTGTACATTTCTTTCTGAGTGCTATCTCAGGCTATATAGTATATCTATAGGCTATATAGTATGTACCTATGCACAATAGGCGATGCTGGAGTAGACCTCTAGTAAGTTGACTTAGTTTAGTATCAGATTGATCAATTCGCTCTATTCTTTGACTTGCACATCAGCCATAACTGGTTTACGGCTGTGACGGGATTCATTAATTAATACCTACAATATAAACAGACGTCTAGCTTTTGATTACATAGCATTCCGCAGACGTACATGTGTGGCAACAATTTCTTAGCAGGAATTAATTTTAAGCACCTAAGCGTTTCCTGGATGTCACTTTAATTACGAAATTTCTTAATTAAAACGATATATATTATATAGATATTCATTACGTTAATGATATCTAGAGAAGAGTAACAAAAACGGGGTTGAAATTAAACCGATTGTAGATTTAATAAACAAAGCTGTTCATCAGGATATTAAAATAATTATAAATTAAGACAGGATTGTAGAATATAGTAGTTAATACACAAACTTACACAATAAGCTTGCTTATATACCATGTTTTTCAATAAGGTTCTTACGATGTTATTTATGAGTTTATGCTTGACATCAGGAAATATTTCCGGCACTCAACAATATCCTGTTAAATAAATACAATACAATATTTAACTATTTTTAATATTAAATGTAAACTGACGCCACCGATTATAAATAAAAACAAAATTAATTTGCATTACGTTCATCTCAAATTTTGTTTTTCATTTATGAGACAGCACTCGTAACAATTTCAAATTGCAGCCATGTTTCTTGTGACCTTAGAAGAACGGGGCGTAATGCAAAAATACATTGGATCATTAGTAAGGAAAAAAGCACATAGCAAAGCTTGGAGGAACAGAAAAAGATCCTGTTTGCAAATTACAAATAATACTTTGTACCCAATCTAATAGGCATGGATAAAAGATGTTTCCATTTGCATAATGAGGGGCAATTTAGTTGTTTCCCTGTTCATTTTTTCAATGAGTATAATTCAAGAGACCGCGACGTATTTTATTGGACTGTAAAAACTTTCGGGAAGTTTTATTCTGAGGAGTTTTAATTCAATGTGTTTTTAAATATTGGAATGTATTTTGTGATAGCTATTATTCAAAATTGTGTTGAATTTTGTGTTGACTTCATTCCAATTTTTATTTATTTATTGGCATATTATTGTGATCTTCTTTCTTACCATAATTTATCATTATAAACAGATGTTTAGATCTATTATTACTATTATAAATAAGTATATTATCTATTATAAGGAATGCAAAAAAAAAAATCGAATAATAACTAATTCATATTCACATAATTGAATCGTTACCTTTATTAGTACTCATCAATACCAAAAGCTTTTATAAATTAATAGTTTTACAGTAATTCAGTAAATAGTTGCTATCTATATTTTATTTTATCACATTTAAATATGGCGAATCTACTCTATGCCTACTATAATTGTTGAAGAATTATGTTGTTCCCCAGTTCTCATTTGTTCTATAAATCATTCCATTCTACTATAATTTCGTTTTCCTAAGAATGATGTTGTTCTCCAGCATTTATTTGCTCACGAATCATTTCCTTTATATTAACAGATAATATCTTTTAAGCGTTTCTATCTTATCTTTATAGTAATAATTCATTTCGGCAATGCTTTTAGTATATATAATGGCATTAGGCTCAAAGCAATATGCTTAAATTTTGAACGTCTTTTGTTGTTGGATCACTTGGAATATTATAATGCTTTTATTGTTGAGAATGTTGTTAGATAAGACGAAACGTGATACTTATCTATATGTTTTTATGTCATAGTCTCATTGGCTTGCTTTAAATTTTGCATCACATAATATTTACGATGCGTATTTTAAAATATTAATAAAATATTTTAAGAGAAGAGGCGGAGGAACGTCAGTAGAAACGTTCACGTTGTTATACTTGTGACAGTGTAAATTTTAATTGTATGACAAAAAAGATGTCATATTTAGTTTAATTGCAAAAAAATGTTCGTTTCTTTATTGGATGTCTGGAGGCCAGGAGGCGGTCGATATGAAACTAAATATGCATTCTTATTATTACTCGTTTTATAAATACTATTTTTAGATGCTAGTTAAAACGGATAGGACTGATTGACTGACTAATTTTTTCGAGTTTAAAGGTTGAATTTCCAGGCAAAACATACTCTCCAATTCAATTTCAATGCAATTTATGTTTTCATACAAACAAAGTTCACTTATTTTTTTTTAAATTTGAAATGAAAGGATTTTGATTAATCATTTTAAACTATGTATACGTATAATATATTTTTAACCACGTTGTCCAATAACACGGAAATTTGTTTCTGAATATATTTTAATACCTTTCAAATGGTGTTGAAGTTTAATTTTTAATCATAAAAACTCCATCACGCGCCTTAATTGAAATTTCTCGTCCAATATAATATTTTATTTACATAGATCTTTCCAAGAAATTTTCAAAAGAGATGAGTGAATCAGATAACTGCATTGTACTCATTATTAAACATTGTATTGCAATGAATCATAATGAAATTCCGATTAAACATAAATAATATTAGATTACATTCTGCGAAGTCTATAGAACAGAATAGCCAAATAATTAATTATTCAAGTATCAAAATCTGTCCTCAAATGAAAAGGTAAAAGTACATCAAAATGATTACCTCGTTAACTTCTTTAAACAATACTAAACATAATTACTATTATAATTGTTTGTGATGTTTGTACTCCAAATATTTTTTACACAATGTATGTATAATTTTCTTATAGTATCAAGATTTATAGGTCTTGGTATAATTTTATAGTCGCGATAAATACCTACGCTTGAAATTATTTTTCCCCCCAGACTACTAAGTGAAAATTATGAGCGCATAGCGCAATAATAATGTAATCATCTTTAAAACTAGCTTTTTGTAGACACGTTCATAACGAGCAGATGAATATTACATTTTACAAAATTTATTATACTTGGAAAATTGAAATAAAAATATGAATAAATAATTTTTGGTAAAGTGTTACGTATCTATATCTGGAGAATCGTTAAGTATTACATGGATCTTATAACTTTTTTACGTACTAGAAAAACTGTGTTGCGAGACTGTTTTTACAAGTGGGATAGGATCATAATTATATATTTTCTATCAATTATCAAACACTCAAACAATTGAATATTGATAACTTTCCATATTTTGAAACCATCATAGCAATGTCCTGTCACCAAACGCAGAATTAATTGAACGATGCTTAGAAACATAACAAAGGCACAGACGGGTTCACTTTCTTAACTATCGCGGAAACTGTTCATACGACTTCTACAATAGAGCCTTACGAACTTTCACTACGCTGCAAAGTTTCCTTTGTTTTAAATTCAACCAGATATTGCCTGCATCTCCAATCATGCCTCACTGGCTTTGTAACAAATCTCAAAAAGATTTAACTCAAAATTGCCTTTACGAACCTGTTATGAATAATATTGCGATAAAAACCTTTATTGACGCTGTGTGTGGTGTGCCGTGTGGTGGAACGTAAACGATTAACCGGCTACCGTCTATGAATTTTGTGTAATTTAGGAAACATTTAGTAGATTTAGTTTCGACTTCCCGTAAAAAATGTTGATGTTGATGCCATTGAATAAGGTTGCTAAGTTTTATAGAAAAGTAGATATGCGGTTATACTATAATTTTTGGAGACATATAAGTTTCAATTTCCTGTAGAAAATGTTGAATATACTAACCATTGAATTAGGCCGCTAAGTTTTATAGAAAAGTAGCTATCTAGTGAATATATTCACGCATAATATCTTGATACCGACACTAACTATGTTTCAAACTATCACTTATTGTATTCCAACCAATTCTAAACTTCAAGGAGCTGGCTTCAAACTTGGACACAGGTGCATTGCTTCGCATATGTTCATATAAATCGTAGTAAAGTTTTATTTAACTCTCCAAACATTGCTTAAGAAACTTGCACATTGCATTGTGATATAGTGTCAAAGCTTATACATTAAGTTTTCTAATGTTGTACAGTGGAATGATTTGCATTTTTCCAGACCTTTAATAATTAGATTATTGTATTAGTAACAATAGGTTACTTTAAAAAAATGCTAGCAAACGAACTGGTGGGTCGCCCGGTAGCGAGCGATTACCATTGTCCATGAGTCTTAACATGAGCTACGCTATAAAGCTTTAAACTTTTTCCTAGCTTTTTTAAAAAAATGAGGTGGTGAAAACTATTCTTCTTTTGTCTATATCAATCTGTACTTAACAAATCAAAATCTTAAACGCAATGCGAAAAGATTCTGCGACTTTTAATCTATACGTAGTCACATTACATACATCATTTCAACAGCAACCAAAATGCTAATCGAACAAGAATTGAATAAGTTCTTAGTTTCTCGCGAGTCGGCGTCTTACAAATAATATTATTTGAATTACAAGAAGTCGAACTGAACGTAGCTTCGAATTCCTACGCGATTGAAGGAATTAGCATCTAAATGGAAATAATTATTCTGTTGTTCTAACAGATTAAGTTCATAAGACCTATCTAATGTTCTCGTTTATATGGATTCACTTTGAGCTGCAAACAAATCTACGAATGAATAATATTATAGTGATTAAAATAGAGTACCTACTGAGTAACTTTAAGTGTTTCAAATTAATTTTACACACAAATGTTTCCAATGAACAATTTAATGTATTTGTATGGGTGAATATTGCTTATAAATAATATTATGTAGTATGAGTATAATAAATTGAATAAAGCACTTAGTTTCATTTTATCCGAATGTGCGTTCAAAAAATATGTTGTCTTTTGCAGGCGTATCAATTGATGCTGGTATATTGTTAGAATATGAGCTTTTGAATATCCAACTAGCTTTCGAATAATTATAGATAAAATTTATATTTTATGAATTAAGGAAAATTGTATTTCCACATCTCAGTATTCAAGTTAGTTTCCAAATACAGTATACCCGTAATACTATTTGCTTATCCGAAACTCGAAACTAAGGTCTTGGAATGCAATCGAGAGTGGGCAGTTGTAGATTTAGGTGCAGAACACACTGATCAACGTTGTACCTGTGGCCTGCGATGTGTGAAGGAGGGTAAATGTGTACTGAGGTTTATAACAATGTTCGCTTTGCAAGAGAAGCAAACGTTTTCTAGTAACTGTTTCGTAAGCAGGTTTTGTTGTAAAATTCGAAATAACGACTATTATTTTTAATTGCATGAGTAAATTGCTTACATTTTCTGTAGAAATATATAAATATCAATACGTATACCTGTTATGTTATTTATATTCTCATCAATCCTTATAATTAAGTCGAAAACACTTGTATGAAAATCTAAACTGAACACTGCCTTTAGAATGTGAGAAAGCGTGGGTGTAATAAAACTACGATTATATCTTTTAGAAGCTATTCTAAATTTACTCAGCATTTGAATGGAATCAATGTTACATATATGTAGATACTATATACTAATGTAAGCTATCTCTCGCTCTCTACAACTTGATTACTCAATAACAATAAGCCTTATTTGATAGGAACACTTTGACTTACTATAGACAGGATTTAATTATTATTATCTTTCTGTTGTACGTTATATGACAAAGAGATTCATTTTATGCTGACTAGTTTATTTTGATTCTTAGCTGCTATTTGAATGATATTGGTTGTGAAAACTTTAAACAGTAAAATCACAATAATGTAAATAATATTAATCCAAAAATTTAATATTTATAACCTAAATAATAAGTAAATATAAGTACATTTACAAAAAAATATAATTGCGTTTCATGTAAATTCAACGTCAACGATATAATATAGACATGATATTTCTATTCAAACATGATTTTTATTAACAGTTATACGAACTATAAGAATACTTATATCCATTTCACAGGTGTTTATTAAGCACAACATACAAAACAAAGGGCTGTTAATTTTGTATGAAAATAATAATTAATTAAAACAAGGTACATGTAAATGTAAATTAAACCCGTTCTGACTTGAAGCTTACACGTGTGTTAAGCTAAGTGAAGAAAGTAATATATTTAATGTAAATATACGCATATCAAAGTACTTTTTCAGACAGAAACAACCACACATTGCTAATTAACTTATACAATTTTCCAAACAAATCCTTATTCCACTATATAATTAAAAGCAAAATACGACTAACAAAAAGTCAGCAGCATCCGACCGCTACAAAAACATTAACTTTGTTTCAACAAAACTCGATTCCATTGGGCTTCCAATCTGGAACTTTCTTTGAGATACCAACATAATCCCTCTTAAATTGAACTAAATTATTGTGGACTTTATCAGTGGTCGGCGATAATTGTCGACGCTATCGGAATGTGCCATCTCGGGAGTCTTTGGATTTTAATAAGACGATAAAACAGTTTAAATTCTTCAATAATAATAATTACATTTTCCTGTTGTTGGATTTAAATTTTCTAACTCTTGAGATGAAAATCTTCACCAAGTTAATTATCTCTTGTATCATCTGCTTCTATTTATTATTTGCGAAACGATAATCATCTACCTACTTTATAAATAGACTGACTTGAAAGAAGGCTTAAAGCTTAGTTATATAACTTTGATTAGGTATATAACACGCAATATATTCATTCATAACGAAGCCCGGTATACCTATCCAAGAAGTCATAATGACGAGGAAAATATAAAAAAAAACAGACTACAATTAATATAAAAAGAGAACTAGATTTAAGTATGATACGATAAAAATTTGAGAATTAACTATTGATTATAATAGATGTATTAAGCAGCAATATTTCACACAACGTTCTCTTACAAATTCCATCTACAGTAAGTAAATTCACAATTCACATTAGATTACGTAATTTGGCAATATCGTACGTTCATTTTTCAGAAAGCAAACGTAAATCATAGCTCGTCGAAGCAAAAACGGAATGTGAATACAAAGTCCCAACAAGGCGAGCTCGAAAACATTTTTGGGTAACATTAAAAATAAACAATCGGCAAAAGTTTGTTAGCAAGTTAACGCTCGTAAGACCGCACCTGTTTGGAAAATTCCCGGCTATACGTTTCATTGTCAAACTTTTTCACATGCTTGAAAGTAAAGTGAAGTATTAATTCCGTGTTGGAATTTATAACGTGCAACTTTTTCGATGTTAATATTAAAACAAACACGAGGAAGTCACGCTGTGTAAAATGTTTTAATGTGATCTTATTGTAAATTAATTGTTCAAGGGACTTTTCCTTGTTTTAAAGTGAAGAATGGTTTCAATAATAAATGAATAATTAAAAAGCATCCTATATTTTATTAGACTCTTTTACTAGCTTCTACGCTACTGCTACGCGATGTTGATAAAATGTTGAGCAAACGAATGTTGCTTCTAGTATTTTATATTTTTATTCATTGATGTTGTAAATCCAAGGCCTATTGCTTTCAAATATCCAAAATACACAATGAAATCATGAAATTAGTATATCCTATGTAAATTGTAATATATATATATACAATAATAAATAATATATAATAATATATAATATTATGTCTTAAACAATATTAATTACTAACACAGCGATAATTACCCAACACAAGAATGAAATGATAAAACAAAACACACAATTTTAAACGTAAACACATTAATAACTTAGAATTAAGGCCTACACTTAAAGCAATAAATAATCCAGCCATCCGTTTGTACGGTAGCATAAAATGAACATGCATAATACTCAGGGTTTCCGTAATCATTTCCATAAAACGATTCCGGTGTAAAAAGTGATCTGGATACGATATTGTCACGAAATCATAAAGCTTTCCTTTTGACTACAAGTGGCGTTTAAACTTGAGTCATGAGCGTTTTTATTACACTTTTGTTTCATTTATATGTATTTGTATTGAGTTGTTAGCGACAATGGGGGACCTTTCGGCTTTTAAAATTTTCAATGATTGCAGTTTCATGTTTTTCATAGAAAAAAATGTATTACTTATTATAAAAATATTTTTTGAAAAATCTATTTTTATAATCCTAGCACGCTATTTTAATTTCAAACTAAATTTAGATGTTAAGAGATGTATCCAGTCTGGATAACGTAAAAAGGGAGTTTCACTAAAAATAATCAACATTAATAATTAAAGCAAAATTTATCGTACCAAGTTAAAATTGAACTGTAGCTAGTTCTAAAAAGAAACATTTTGATTCCATTCAACCGTCTCTTTATTCAGCTCGTGCCTTTAAACAATTTCTTTTCTAATCCGGAGTAAGTATAAACTAACATAATTACGTGATAAGCTTAGAAATAGCCTTTCAACGTTCTTCGTTAATACAGGAACACTTAAATAAATTGCAGCTCGCTTATCTGCGGCAGCACTAATTAAATAAAACAAGCTCTCGACCGACTTACGGCTCCCTGAAGAGCGCAGAATCTTTTTATTTGGCGCGTAGCTTTACTAAGATAATCAAAGATTGAGATGTAAAGATGGATAAAAAGAAAACATTCATGCAGCAAAGCTTAAAACGATAATGATATAAGGTAAACTAACTTGTTGGTCATTTAATAAGGTTTTATTGGAGCGTAGGGGTTGTTTATAGATAGAACAATGTTAATATGGTAACTCGAGAATTGAACATCAAGTAAACAAGTACATGTATTTAAAAATTCAAACGAAAACAAGGAGTACATAATATTACATAGAAATGCATGAGTCTCATAATGATTACGATATTTTTGTTTATTATCTTCGATAAAGCGAGTAATTCTTTAGTCTTTGTGAATTTGCCAATTGGTCGCAGCCAGGTCCCTTTGCGTGTGAATGAACACAGGGATTTTATAACTTTAAGACTTAAGAATTACTCCAACTACATCTCTATTATGTTATATGACGAAGTAATAACTAGTGCGAGTGTGTTCCAGTTATAACTGACTTTTATAGAAGTTACCGAATTAACTTCGAAAGTGTGTCTTTGAGACGCTTTCTGAATCTCTAGGCATGATACAGAGAATGTAAAATGCTTGAGCGCATTTCTGCTATTTGATGACATGATACGCCATCTTTTTTGAACAATTAAATTTTCTTTGTACGAAAGCAAGACAATATTTTTTGAAAAATTAACTGCAAATAATCCATACTAATATTATAAATGCGAAAGTAACTCTGTCTATCTGTTACTCAATCACGCCTAAACTACTGAACCAATTTTCATGAAATTTGGTATAGAGATATTTTGATACCCGAGAAAGGACATAGGCTACTTTTTATCCCGGGAAAATGATGTAATCCCGGAAATCCCACGGGAACGGGAACTATGCGGGTTTTACTTTGACTGCGCGGGCGAAGCCTCGGGCGGAAACCTAGTACATAATTTTATTAAGAAAGAAGAAATTAGTTTTGGAGACATTTCAATAATTACCAACTTGACCAGAGCATGCTCAAGTGGATACAAGGCTTAAGGTGGTCAAGTTGGTAAT